>VJMY01000563.1:0-47928 GCA_009869795.1 Neelides sp. FZ-2019 | reverse complement strand
TTTAAAAAAAACATTACAATCCACTTCCTTGCATTTTACTTGGCGAGTGTGATTTTTAATTTGCTAAATATTTGATAATTAAGTTATGCATATAAAAAATACTTCATGAGTAATTCATGATATTTTTTCGAATGAAATATTAGTCTTTAGTTAAAATAATTATGGTTAAAATTTTCTTTAAGTTGTACAGATAATAAAAATTAGGTAAGTATATGATGTTGAATGGAGTTGTGGGGCAAGTTGAAAAAATAACTAAACATGGGATATATGGCGAATGTTTAAAGTGGGAAGTGTTTGGTTTTCTAAGAAAACTTCTTCATTTACTGCACGAAAACGAAACTACTCTTACTCTCCTTTCCGGTAATTTGCCCATCGGGATATTTAATGAGAAATTACACTTGTCATTTCGTCTCATTCTTCCCATGTCTTGCTAGATTTGAAAGTTCAATGGAGGAGCAGCGGGGTGGGAACTCAGCGACTCCGAACCCTGAAAATTCTTCATTATGTTTCTTCTCATCTGCGAGCGGACAGAAGATAAAAATCTCAGAACGAGCGCTTGCAGCGGCTAGAAGCGTCTTGGAAACCGTGGAAACTCCGCCGTTGGAGCCTCTAAAGAAGAAATTCTCGTCAGCGTTGAGCTCATCAGGACCAAGGGTTATTCCTCGGAATACCAGGAGTTCCATTACAAGGAACTTCGTTGTTCCGTTCAAAAAGCCGGACGGAGAAACTCCGAAGCGAGATCGGTCTCCCTTGAAAAAGAAATTGAAACTCTGTGAACCTCCAGCGCCTGTTCAGACAAAGACTACAGAACAGGATTTGTTTCAGGGCTTCACGCAAGAAATCCTCGAGAGCACGCGGCTCTGTCTGGAAGATGAAGCCAAGATGGGATTCGACGAGGACCAGATTCTCCCTACAAGGATTTCCTTGGTAGACTGGTCCGCAAAATCCGTTTCACTCGTCCACGTTTACATAGCCAGAGTTTACCCAATCAAATATTTAGTCAAAGGGAAAGATGGAAAAACCAGTTGAGAATCATTTTTATTTTCATGCAAACATTTATTATAAGTATATTTATAAAAGTACTTAGGTACGTAACGTACCTATTTATTATTGTGAAACTAATTTAACGCTTTCGTTTAGGTTTTCTTAGCGAGGAAGCCTTTGAGCTCACTGAAAAGAAAAGAGAAGAAGAGCGAGAAACCATCAAAGAAAAGATTTTGAGCGATATTGAGAAAAAGGCCACGAAGGAATTATCAGAAACCCCGAGACGCTCGAGTTGCCTCACAACTGAACTCGTTGACGACATGACCGGTGATGAACTTCTGAATCTTCTTCAGCAGGATGATTCTCTAGAGGTTGATTCAACTCTTATAACTTGACACATTTTTATTAATGGATATTGTTATTTTTTCTAATTAAACGACTACATAATTGTTTATGAGTTTAGCTTGAATTCTCGAAATCAGCCTTGAAACGAATTGAAGAAGCCAAGCTGCGACGTGACGACGTGATTCGAACCACTTTAGAAAAAGAAGTCATGAAAAAAATGGAATCCACTCGAAATGAAACTCCTGTTTCTATCCTCAAGGTTTCTCACTTTTTAATTTAAAACGAAATTCGAATTTAAATTCCTACAACTCCTCCACTATCTTGATCCATGAATAATTATAATGAAAACGTAATTGTATTAAGGGCAATTCATTCCGTTTCAGATCCTCATAGTGGACGCAGAGGAGACGAGCAGATGGGAAAGTAACTATGCGTTTCTCTACGTTTGGCGTCCTTCGGAAGAAGAGCTGGGTTGTTTGATCGAGAAGCTTTATTTCAAAATTCGGAATCTCGTGCCTGGTCAGGGCCACGAGCGTCGATTGAATCGCGGTAAATCCACGGGTTTTGAACCGCTCTCAAGTTTGGGGACCAAAGAGGAGCTTAAACGATTCTTCACTCCTTTTCCACAAATCCATCAACAAGACTTTCACCCCTTGTTTGGAGAATTCGACTTGATGGGCCTCATTGTCCAAAAGTCGACTAATGTGAACGCCAAAGAAGTCGACGTTTATTTAACTGATCCGGACCTCAATCTCGTCATTCTTAAATTCTTTACTCCCATTGAGGCAAGTTGAGAAATTAAATGAATTATTTTTATTAAAGTGTTATTTTCTAATCAACTTGTCTTGAACTTTAAATGCAACAAGACACATTGATTAGAATTTCATAATGAATTTCTATTTCTTATTGTTAGACTCATATGTGAATAATTGACTAATGATTGTAATAATGAATTAAATGAATATTGTTTTCCAACAGCCAAATATTCTTGAGAAGCTTCAAGTCGCGACGTTCATCTGCGTTCAAAATGTTCAATGGCGTGAGGGCAGCAAGAATTGCAAGGTGCCGACGGGTTTTTTTTACGATTATTCCACGCTTACGACTTCCCCAGCGAGAATATTTGTGAAACAAGCATTTCGCAACTTCAAACTCTCATTTCCCGTAAGTACAAAAAGTTAAACTCTCAGCGTCATTCATCTTAATTTACAGTTATTTAATATTATTAATTAATATGAATATATTTTTAATTAATGAAATTTATAATTTATATTGATTTCAAACGTTTTATCTTGACATTTAGGATGCGAATGATGCTGTTAAAGAAGCAAAGTTGAAAATCTCAATGATTCAATAAGTTGTCTAATCTTCAAATGCAAGTGCTTTTAAATGAATAATAATATTTTTACTAAAAGATTTTTAGAATTTGAATACAATTACATTGACTTTAAAAATAATTAATTGAATAAATTCCTATGTTAAAGTGAAACTATAGCTAATGAAATTTAAATTTGCAGATATTTTTCTTAATGTCACTTATTTCTTTATATTAACAAGTTTGAAACTAAGTAACATGTAAGAAAAATATCTGCAAATTTAAATTTCACGAGCTATAATGCGTGTTCATTTCAAAAATACAAAATGGTTTTTATTTAATTCATTTAGAATTCTCATGATTGAAGATTAATTTGGTTTAGTCAATTGCATAATAGAGATCTTATTAAAACCACCTGTTTCATAATCATAGCATCATTTAAAACATAAAATAATACTGTCCAATTTCTTATCACCACTGGTACGAAAAGCATGCATTGAAATTATATAATTGGTAGAAATAAATCATTCAGAGTATGGAGGACCAAGTTGCACGATGGTAACTTTGTCTCCCTTTGGCCAGACCTCCCTTGGCCCATATTCTTCCGTATAGCCCATTTGGCTGTAAACGTGACGACCGCCGGCAAACCAGTAGTTGTCTGGATCCTCAATGTCGACTTGAACACCAATGTCAGCCCTCTCGGCCTCTTCTTCCCATCCTTCATCGGAATGCTGAAAAGGGTAGTCATAGCCCGCAGCTTCATCTTGAGGCGGAAACTGGTGGTCAAAGCCCGTTGCTTCGTCTAGAGGCGGAAACGGGTGGTCAAATCCCGTCGCTTCGTCTTGGGACGAAAACGAATAGCCAAATCCCATCGCTTCACCGGGAGGCAGAAATGGGTAGCCATAGCCTGTCGCTCCAAGGGAAGGCGGAAATCGGTAGCCAAAGACCGACGTTACAACCGGAGCCGGAAACGGGTAGCCAAATCCCGTGGCTTCATCGGGAGTTGGAAACGGGTAGCGAATTCTCAACATTCCATGGGGAGGCGGAAACGGGTGTCCAAAACCGATCGCTCCATCGGGACGCGGAGATTCGTAGCCATCCTTAGGCGGAAACGAGCCAGCAATGTCCGTCGCTCCACCGTTTATCTCTTTTTTGGCTTTGTCCTTCGCCTCCAGATCGTTCGAGAGCTTCTGGAATTTCGCCACTTGCTGTTGAAGAAGGGCCAAAACAGCTCTGCCTTCGGACAAATCAGTTGGCGAACAAGATCCCTTCATCTCGCCAACGGTTTTTTGCAAATGGTCGAAGAGAAACTCTCTGAATCTCGTACCGATTTCTGGAATGGAAGAGATTATGTCACTCGGGCATTCATGGCATTTATGGCTAGCAATGTTGAATTTCATCATCTAAGTGTAAATCATATATTATATAATTGAGAAACTGTAATGCCTGGTCCTTCGGCGGACGAAGAACCCTCGCCAGTCGCGAATTCCGTGTCTGAAATGTCTTCATAGTCTTCTTTGTAGTTTCGAAAGTCTCCATCCCCTTGTCCGTTCATTTTGAGAGAAATCAAAGCGTTTGACCTCACCAAGTACATTGGCAAATAACTAAACGTTCGGATTCGCAAGTCCATGAGATGGCGCATCCTTTTCTGTTTGAACTCTTTTTAAGTGTTTTTTATACAAGATTCTATTCAAGCCCTCTATACATAGAGGTGCTTCTATAGCCATATATCGATATAGCAACCGATCCTTCAAGCATCTTCGACGACATCTATAAAATAGCAAACACATGGCTGTATCACATCGAAGGAGTCGAACAAATTGGTTGGATCTTTTCCCATTTTCTTCATTCTTTTAATTAGAATAATTTCATTAGCTAAAATTTTCTTTTCATCCCCTTGATTACCTCTTGGTCCCGACGAGTTGCTTAAGATGCATCCACAATTGATTCAAGTCACTGGCCAAGAAATAGAGATGCTCCGACTTTTCAGGGGTACAAAAAAATTAAACTCACAATTTCCCATTTCAAAGTTTAATTGACCTTTGACCTGATCATTAACGAATTCCTCTATTCGACAGGCTTGTTTGGAAGTCACTCGTGAGATGGCACGCTCGCACATCGGTGCGATGTTGAAGGCTTTTGGCATCGTTCCGTACATCAGAAAAATGTTCAGTCTTCTTAGAGGATTTTGACGTCTTCCACGACATTGTCATTAAAAGTTAGTGTATAGAATTATAATTTAAATCTAAATTACCATGCCTTGGTGATCTGGATTTTATTACATTTGAGAGCATTTTGATAATTTTTCTAATTCTTGCAGATGACATGCTCACAATGATTTCTTACTCTTACAAGATTCTGAAAAATAATTTGAAAGTAGGATACGATGACATTTACAATGTCTCCATGATCAATCTTACGACCAACATTGAATGATTCAAAGAAAGTGTCACGGAGTTCTTTGATTCTCTTCCGGAACACAGCCTGAAGCGATATGAAACCGTTTAGAAAGTATTTCATTATTTTTAATAAATCTTGTATATATGTACATTTCCTTAATAAAATTAAACATTTTACAAGCATTTCAAATTCCTGAATTTAAGGATAATAGGGATTGAGTATATTATTTGAATACTACATAAGTTTTTATTATTTTAGTGTGTTGAAGAGAAGAAACGACAGTTGAAGTTAAAGCTTGAGACGAATTTTTACAAGCTGAGTCGCCGAATGGACGAGCAGAACAAAACCCTGATCAAAACTTGCAGCATTTGCTTCATCAAGCACAATAAGATTTCCCTTGGAGTAATTTCTCTCTTGCAAAAAGGTCAAGTCTTAACGACCGAGTCCTGGAACTTCCGCCACTCGCCTATTTCAGCCCCACCATGCTTGCCCGCCATCCATTGTTTGCAGAAAAGCTGGCCATCATGGACAAGGAGAAAGCCAAGACCAGAGAGATAAAGCTTGCCTTGAAAAAATAATGCAAAAATCGAAATTTCATCCCCGTCCCTACCACCCATGACAAATTTTCGTACAAACGAGCTCAGATCCCATTCAAAATTATCACAAAATTGTATCAAGATGTTAAAAATGATCCACATCCGCAAATTCGCAAAAACGCTTGAGAAATTAGAATCGTAAATCATAATTAACTTTTTAAAAAGGCGCAAAATCCTAAAAAAAATCTTTAAAAATTATCTGCTGCACTTCATTTCTCTGAAATAAAAAAATCTCATCATCAAATGCGGTCATTTCTTACAATTTTCTAAACAAAGCTTAAAGCTCCAAGTTTTCATTAATTGGCATTATTGAATGATTAAATAAATGAATGGCATTAGGGGTTTAAGATTGGTCATTTTTATTACAATTTATTACATTTAAATTTTGAAAATACTGGTAATATAATTTTGGATTTAAAGAGGATATAAAGTTATTAAATTCATTGAGCTGTAGAAGCAGGAGTTGTCTTAGATGTCATGGGATTTAATTGTAGTCCATGAAGAGGAAGAAGAAATGGCCGTTGAGGGCTGTTCAGAAACAGGCGAGAGTGGCGGGTCTAACTTGGGAGACACGTCAGTCTCGCGTTGAATTTCCTCTTCTGCTTCAGTTCGAAAGAACCTTGAAAAGACATTCGGATTAAACCAATATATTATAATTTAACTAGATTACATTCTATTCTAAACAAAAGTTTGGCAAATGACCTTTGAAATGAGAGCATTCTGGCTGAAATCTCCTTCTCGCGACGGAATTCCAATTCAATTTTGTCCATAATCTGTAATTAAATTTCAATTGATTAAGTTTTAATGATATTCAATTGTAATAATTTTAAAAATATCAATATCTAAATTCCTAAACCATAAATATGTACTTTTCGATTGAGCACGAGGGCATCAGGGTTATTTTGGTTGAAGGACAAAGCTGCTTGAATTGATTTGAAAGATTCTTGCGTTTTTCCTTGAGCAAACAAGCAGTCAGCCATTCTAAAATATAAAGCATTTGGGTTTATTAAAAATAATTAATGAATCATTAAAATGGCTTTAAGAACAAGGCATAGAGAGGTGAATTTAAAACCTAGTGTGGTTTTTCGAGACGAGTGGGCGCGAAGGAACGAATCCAGAAACGATGAGATTGAAAGACTTCACGAGCCACTTCAGACTGTTCTCGTAATCATTTTCCACAAGGAACGTCTGTGCAATGTTGGAGAACACAGAGTAGCGAAGATTTCGCAAGTTGTATTTCTCCTCTTTCGAAATGCCAAGTCGCAATTCGATAATCTCGAGACATTCATCGTATCTGGAAGACCAAATATTATTAAATTCCTCATAGTAATAATCAATTTTAAATATGAAATAGTTAGGAAGTGAAGAAAGAGAGTAAACCAGCTTGTACTTTTCTCGAGCTTCTTCGTATTTGGATTGAAAGTAGAACAAATTCCCCGAGTTCTTCCTCTCCATGCAGTATCTGAAGTACTTGAAGAACGGAATCTCCTCGCGTTCTTTCGTATCCATACTCCGGAAGTCAACCTCTGAGAGCTTGGCGAGAGCAATTACTTTGATCTCAGCTCGAACATGAAGATCTTCAAAAGAGAAACAATTATTATCATTAAATTAATTGTGAATAAATCTCGGAATTTATAAATTAATAAAAAGGCTGACCTGGAGGAATGCAAATGGAACTGGTGACAAGTCCATCATTATAGCCATAGAACGGGGTGGCAATGAACATGGCCGTCTCTTGAATCTCCATCGTGCGG
This sequence comes from Neelides sp. FZ-2019, assembly GCA_009869795.1. Lineage (NCBI taxonomy): Eukaryota > Metazoa > Arthropoda > Collembola > Neelipleona > Neelidae > Neelides > Neelides sp. FZ-2019. The sequence goes on along the minus strand of VJMY01000563.1, from coordinate 40,537 downwards.
AGGCCAATATTCACGACTGGAATTCCACCGTCGCCAACTTTGAGAACATCTTTCGTCATCACGATGGGATTATCTTGCGACTCAATCCAAACTGTGAGATGAATGTGGACCAAATCTCCATCATTTACTGTTTGTCCATTTCCAGGGTAGATGATCTGAAATCATATAATTAATAGCATGTATTTATATTTATATTTTATTTTTATACATTTTACATTTATCTCCTTCATTAGCCTAGGAGATTTGAAAGAATTGAGAAATGGCATTTGATTTCATAATAAAAGCTAACATGGGTGTCAATAATTATAAAACCTTTTTTCGGACGTAGTCCTCGTGAGTGACACAATGAATAACCTTGAACTCTTCTGACATTTGATCAAATGGGAGATCCTTGAAGGCCGTCTCAGGCGTCAGGATCAGATTCTCAAGATTCTTGAGCGTTCCTTTGTAAGGAAAGGTTTCTTGCTTTGGTTCGTCTTCAATGACCTCCGGTTGTTCTCTCGGTTGTTTCTCCTCTTTAATAATAACCGGCTTTTCCTCCACTGGCTCTTCAACGACCAGGGCAAGCGGAAGCGTCCGTTCGGCAAGTTCTTTAGCCTTCTCCTCCTCGACAGGGTCAAAAGGTGAGCCGTAGTACTGGGTGTCGTCGAAGCCGGGCTGGTCGCTCTGGCGGTTCATATGGCCCGGATCGAAAGTGTAAACTGCTCGTATGACTGCTTCGCTGGTCCTCCGAATGTCCAAGATGTCCAGGGTCTCATTGCCCGCGCCATTGCTCTTCTTTTGACCCGTCTCGTACATTTCCTCCTCGCTATCCGAGTCCGAGGTGTAGTAGTAGATTTCATCGACTAGACGCCTTGTTCCCTCGGTCCAATCAGCCATGTTTAGCCCAGAGTATAATTGAAAATAAAATGAGTTGATCAGATACACATTTGAATGAAATTACTAACAATGAAATAATTCGTCGCTGATAAGAGAATTTATAAAACTAGAAAAGTAGGTACATGAAAAGTGGGAAACGTATTCTAGCCCTATTGAATGAGTGAAACAAAGGGAGGGTTGGAGAAAGAACGAATTCAAACCCATGCTTAAGCATAGGAGGAACGAAAAACCCAAAGGGGCGAAGAAAATCCAGCCACCTGGCGGCGGAGCGCCGAACTCCATGGAGCCAGCAGCTCCCTCGTTTTCCCCACGTCCTCACCAAACTCCATTCCTCCTCACGGCGTGGACGTCTCGACCCGGACCAGCTAACTCTGTTAATCCCTGACCTCGCGGATCTGCCAGAATGGCCGTTGGAAAGAACAAGGGACTCTCGAAAGGAGGGAAGAAGGGAGCCAAGAAGAAGATGTAAGTCATTTAAGTCATAATTGCTAATTAGGAGTTGAACTCGGAGGCCGCCCGAACCATGCCGGCTATTCCCATATGTACATGCACAAATGTCCACCTTCCATGGTTGGGTAAATTGGTTTTAATTTAATTAAAGGAGATTCTAATCATGATTTTAATTCAATAATTAGTATCGACCCCTTTACAAGAAAGGATTGGTATGATGTGAAGGCTCCTTCCATCTTCAAAGTCCGGCAAGTCGGGAAAACCCTCGTGAACCGAACTCAGGGAACCAGTAAGTCCAAAGCCAGAAACTATTTAAATACTCGTATTTTATTTAATATCTTATTTAATTTCACAATAATTCAGGCCATGAATTATTCATTTAAACATTGAAAATTAAATTTTGATGTTAACCCAAGGGGTCATGTGGCTAATTTCTTGCTTCATTTGAATCTGTTAGAGATCGCCTCTGAAGGACTTAAAGGACGAGTTTTTGAAGTGTCCCTTGCGGACTTGCAATCCGACAATGATGCTGAAAGATCATTCCGGAAATTCAAATTGATTTCTGAAGATGTCCAAGGACAAAATGTCCTTACTAATTTCCACGGGATGAACCTGACGACGGACAAGCTCCGATCCATGGTCAAGAAGTGGCAGACCCTCATCGAGGCGAACGTGGACGTTAAGACGACTGACGGCTTTCTCCTCCGTGTCTTCTGCATTGGATACACTCATAAGGATCAAGCATCTAAGAAAAAGACCTGTTACGCTCAACATACACAGGTTCGTGACCTCATCTTTCAATCCCACTTTAGTAAAGTGGCTTTACATATCTAGAAACTGTAACTCAATATTTTTGAATCTTCATGGGAATTTAAATTTACATCTGATTTTAAAAACCAGGTTAAGATGATTCGTAAGAAGATGGTCGACATCATCACTAAGGAGATTTCATCCAATGACATGAAAGAGGTCGTGAACAAGTTGATTCCTGATTCTATTGCGAAGGATATTGAGAAAGTTTGCCACGGCATCTACCCCCTTCACGACGTCTTCATTAGGAAGGTAATGAATCCAAAGTTAAATAAATCCAATGATCAATATCGAGAATAGAAATTCGTTTTAATGTAAAATTTACATTCAATTACTTTATGATTGATTAGGTGAAGGTGCTTAAGAAGCCGAGGTTCGACTTGTCCAAATTGCTCGAGCTCCACGGAGACGGCGGAGGCAAGGCTGTCGTTGACGAGAAGGGCGAAATCATCGAAAAGGGCGACAAGTACGAGCCACCAGTGCAAGAAGCCGTGTAAAGCAAATGATTTCCTATTGAAATAAAAGATTTTTCTCTTCTGACTCCCCTTCTCTTTTTATTCAACATGAACTCTTTTAAATTATAATTATAATAAAACTGACATGAAAAGGGGACTCATTGTTTTAATTCCCAATGATCATCACGGGCGCTTTTGTTCTTCGGCCATTTTTCAGGGAACTCGAGGACAAGTGAGAAAGCAATTAGAAAAAAGGAACTTCCATTTATTACTATATGATTCATCTAGGCTTGGAGTATCTACACATTATAATTTTTCATTAAAATGTATCAATGATTTCTATATATTTATTGCAATAATACTTTTTAATAATTAAACGGAATTCATATTGCTCTGTACACATTTAATGTCTGCTATAATAACTACACTTTTTATTATAAATATGTTGAGTTACTATTTATCAAATGCGAAATGAGCCTTTATACAAATACATTTAGTAATATTCACTATATTATAATATACAATTTTTTTGTGTACCAACATGAAGGTACACAATATATTGAAGTTGTTTAATTTGTTTATATTTTTTATAAACGTGTTGAGGCATACATCTTATATAATATAGATTTTTATATATTTGTTAGAATAGTATACATAATACACACTGTACATCCATAATTAATAAAATTAGGTAATTAAATAGTGTTAATTACTTATGTACTGTTTCTGTATGACAAGCTAACAATAAATAAATTAATCTAAGTTATAATGTATATAAATTGCATATAAATAGCAGGTATATTGTAATCGTGATTCATTTGAAATCTTCCAACTGAAAAACTATATAAACTTCTCCTTTGTGATTTAGTAACCAGGAAAAGACTTTGAAACGAATTGAGTTTCATCTCCACGTTGGTCTCTCGGGAATAAAGTAAATATTTAACTAGTATTTCAAGGTGTACAATGCGTGTTGGGAAGTGGAGGCGGGTGAGTGGGGAAATGAAAGGGTTCGCTGCCTAATATATCCGTATGATTGACTTTTGACAGAGGGGTAATGGGGTTGTTGGGTTTTTGGTGGCGATGATTGTACGGGTCTCTCTGTACTACTTTACTCCAAGATTCATTGAGTTAGTCCTCCGTTGTACGCGTAGTCAGCCTTGTTGTGCATGATCAGTTGGTTGTCTACGAAGTAGAAAGAGTCGGAACGCGTCTCGAAAGGACTCGCCACCATCTCAGCAACTAACATGAATTTTCAATTTAACCTAAGCTCAATTTACTTAATTTGGTGAGGAAAGAAAGCTTTGCTGGGTTTTCGGCCTTACTGAGTTCCTTGGTGAGCGGAGGGAATTCGTAGATGTGTTCGCAGGTGTTCCTGGAGTGGGGGATGCAAAAGCCAAATTCAAAGTCAAAGGTTTTGAGGGGTCGATCCCTGAAAAAGTGTCTTTCGATCATGCGAAAGCTCTCCACCGGCTTGGCCCCAACGCGGAACTCCACCGTCGCCCCGACGATCTTCAACCGAAGGAACTGTGGGGTGAATTGATACCGAACGAATCGCCCGGCATTCGGATCAACTTCCTCGTCCCCGTATCCATCCTCTCCTGTGTCGGCTATTGGAATACAATATTTGTTTACAATAATAAGCTACATAGTCATCTACATTGCATTGCATTAGTCATTATACTATTGTTCAAGGTAATAATTGTTTTTATAAAAGCCAAATGATTTATTTGTAATGAGACCTTCCGGCTTTGCGATTTCAAACAAGACTGTGTTCGTCTCCATGTCTCGGATTTTGAACCGGGTGAAGTCGATCTCGAACACGTTCGCCTCTGGTTTACATAAGTAATCTACAAAGGCCAAGATCTTAAGATCCGAATCCGAATGGGAGAGCGGAGGAGATGAAAGGGAGATTGATATGAAATGTAAGTGTGGTCAGGAGAGCGTCAAAGGTTGATCTGCTTCTGTGGTTCTCGAGGTCTTCCGTCATCCGCGACGATGAGAACCAAGCCAAGGATGCTCCTTTGACAAACCCCATTATATAGGAAAAACTCTCATTTTCAATCCACTCCCCTTCAATTCCCATTTAATGAATAATGATCAAATAAAATGGAAATGATTCTAGAAATTGATTCTAGAATTTCCTCCTCAAAACATCTAAAATGCCTAGAACGACTCTCGTACATTCTTAGAGACACGATCAGACTCTCAGCGTGTGAGACGTAGAACTTATAATTATTTTATTATTACTCTTATTACATACCTAGGAAGAAGGAAAGTTGGACATGAAATTATTAAACTTCAGAGTCAATAAGGAATTATGAATCGGGGAGTTCAATGACCAGACTTTCAATTCCTCATTTTCCTAAGCATATGTAATATATAGGTACAAATGGCAAATCTGCTCTTTGTCTTAGATTGTCTCATGGTGTCGTGCTGTGAGTCAAATATAGAATTTAATTGCTTACATATCGATTGAGAAATCTATATAATAATAATAAAGTTGATTGCAATTGTCTCGTGTGCTTTCCTCGTTTCCTCGTCCATGGTTTCCACCGAGGATGTTTTAAAGCACGAAATGAGGAATTTTTCAGGGAGCATTTGGAATTCCTTTCGCGTTCATTTGAAATGATAAATTTGTTTAAAATCTGTGTGCGAGAGACTGCGACATTTAAGAATGAACGTCATCGTGGCCGGAGTCGGGAGTTTGATTTGAAATGAAGAGTGAGTGGAGCGTGTGGATGAGTCAGCGGGGGATGTCCATGCGCGTGGGTTTTTGGGTTAGGGGAAGCGACGAGATCGATCGGACCAAGAGACTGACTTACTCTCCGTGACCTTATTGAGGCGGAGTACGTCTTCGGGACTGATGGTCTCCTTCTTCAACACCTGCTCCTCTGGAAAGAGAACACGAGGATTGAGGATCTTTCATTTGATCACAACATGGAAGGGAAGGATTCGGAGGCTTTTAAGGAACAATGAGACGTGTGGAATGGAAGGCAATTGGTCGTAATTAATTAGGATGATAATCATAATGTGTGTAATCTGAGTGTTGATTGATGTGGTGGGTGAATGGGCATCGTTAGGTTTATGAGGATACATGCTACCCTTTAGATGGAAGGCATTAGAGAAGATCTTTTTAATCAGCTCAAGTGTGCTGATTAAGAAGCTCATCTTCATGAACCAAAAGGGAAATATCATAAAATGAAAAAATGGTCAAAACTCCCGGATATGAAGAGAAACCACCTTTTGGAAATCCCATTCATTCCGAATTCCAACGACGCAATTCATTTTCTTTTTTCTCGCTCTCCTCATAAAGGATTCCTCTATCGACCCAAGAACATTCAAAGGTGAACTCGAAATGCCGTTCAATTATTCAGACTCATCCAATAATGGGAAAATTAAACAAATTCCTACCTCTTTCAATTCACGATTAATGATATTACGGAATAAACATATCTACATTATGTCTCATTTGTCTATATATTATTTATTCCGTATTTATCAATGTCTTAAATCAAATTAATGACTTTTATAGTTCAACATTGAATAAAAGGTTATATATGGTCTTAATTTCTTGATTGATGTTTTTGAGAAATAAAAAAACAATCGCTTTAGTATTTTAGTTATTTGCAAAATATATAAACTACTTTAATGCCTATGTATTATATAAAATGTATATAGACCTTGTGTAATTTTAAGGATAAGATGATCCTTATTCCTCTATTAGCTAATAGTCGGAGATATACAAGAGTTCTTGAGCGAGATGACTGACGTTTCATTTGAGTGAATTTGTGGTATTGAAAGTTTGGCTTGTAGGCCGAATAAATAACAATGGGCGAACAAAGAGATTCAAGTTCAGATGGATAAAAGAATGAATGGTGATGCCAAGACTTTCAGTTTCTTTCCCATTCTCCACACTCATTGCAAATTGCAAAGGCCCAACGTCTTTGACGCTCGGTTTATCACGCCAAAAACGATGTAATCAACCACATTCCGCATCTGATCTTAATAATAATCAAATTGAACAAAAATCCCAAACATTCGGATTTCACACACGTTGGAAGAGCAATTGAAGTCTCATTCGACCTCATGTTTAATTTCACCTTATTACTTACTATTAGTTAGCTATGTATAGTATCAATACTTATATAACTGGTGTTTATTTCTCATGATTGGGGTATTTGCATGACATGACATTCAGTTCTTTGCCTCAATCAATATACTATTTAAATATATATATATATATCTTACTTATATAATTTGCTTTTAATAAGTATGTAATAACCTAAAATTTTTACATTTAGATAATAAAATCTTAAGATCTTATAATAAGATCTTTCTCTTTCTGTATTTAAACAAGATGTCAAAGGCCTAGTATAAATGTTACATTGTAGTTGATCAGATTCATGATTGATAAATGAAGAATTCCCATTTATTTGTCAAATCGGGGGAGTTTGAAGAATTAATTAGGAATAGGAAGGGAATTAGAATAAATAAACTGAAACCTTGTATGTATGGAGAATCATTGTTTTCTACTGTTATTATAGCTCGTGAAATTTAAATTTGCAGATATTTTTCTTACATGTTACTTGGTTTCAAACTTGTTAACATACAAAAACAAGTAACATGTAAGAAAAATATCTGCAAATTTAAATTTCACGAGCTATAAAACATTAGGTATAATTGGGGTTCATCGGAAGTTGTTTAATGAGCTGGGTTTTCTTACCAGTGAGGATCTCGGTTTTCCCCTTGGGGGATACGAAGAAGTTTTCGTTCGGCTTCTTGGCGACGCTGGTCATGTTGGGTTGGGAGTTGTAGGTTGACTGGGAGTTGGACGGAGGAACGACGTGGTTGGGGTGGTCGGTCCTCCCCATCCGCCCCACACCTCCACGCAAATGCCGCTATTCACCCGACTCCACAAGGAGCCTCAACAAGTCATTAGGAAATTCATTGGGACAAACATGTCAAGTCTCCAGTCTTAAATGAGATTCATTTCTTCGCAATCATTTCTAATAAACCTTTTAATTTCAATTAAACCTGAATCTCAATTCTTATTGAATTGACAATATGCATATGATAAAAATGATGATTGAACATTGATGAACGTGAAAGATGTGACAAAAGCCCCAGAGCCCGGAAAAGTCAAAAAAATATTTGTATCTTTTTTAATGTAGGTAAGTCCTAGACTTTAATGGTTGAATGTTTGAGAAAAAGCTCATTAATTATTTAACTTCATTCCATATTCATTTGAGATTGATTTTCACTTTTTCCCTTTGCTTTCCTTTTTTCCACCTTTGGCGATGTGGTCGTTGGGGAGAACTCGGAATGTTTTCCCGTCCACGCCAGCAGCTTCCTTCGCTGTTCCTTCGTTCGTCTCGTTGATCGTCTTCGTGATTTCTCGTCTCACCAGATTTGACTCCTTCTTGGCCTTCGCTGGACGATCTGGGAACAAAAGGAAATGCCTCCATAAGCAAACATGCATATTGCATAGCATATAAATAAATTAACTCTCCCAACTCAACTCCCCAAAGAAAAATCTTACTTTTTTTCTGAGCGTCTTTCTTCTTGGAAATGGCTTTGTTTTTAATGCCAGACGGAAGTTTGGCCTTCACCTTCATTTTACCTTGAGGCATTTTGGATGGGTTAACAAGGAAATGAAGTTTTAACTTATTTAAAATTGACTATTTCGTTTACATGAGGTTGATTCGAAATTGACGGCGTTTTATCAGAGACTATGGAGCGCGGAGGAAAAGTCCTTGGACTCATTTCAATAAAATGTGTGTAACATGTATAGAACAACAAATTTGGAGTTTATTATTCCTCTACAAATGATATAATTGCGTAGTACAAATTAAGATAAATGTTGTTTCAATTGTTTAATTGTATAATTAATAATGTAAAAATACAATTAAAAAAGGAATGGTAAATATATAGAAAATTAAATAGTTATAATAATTAGAAGTTGCTGAAGTATACTATTGTAACAAAGTTACATGATTCTTCTTCTCTTTTCGATTCGACTTTAATATCATCATCGTATTGTTTTCATATTTTATTTTTAAATTTATATATTTAAGGTTTAATTAGAGAGTAATGTAAAAAGAGATGATTCACGTAAACTAGATCTTCTGGATTTATTCAGGAGTTTTACACTTAAATGTCGTGTTTGTCCTAAAACAAGTCTCTCCAATTCACAATTAACTAATTATAAATACGTTATTGAAATCAAAGTCAATCACGCGTCATCCCCAACATCATCACAACGCAACGTGGAATGGTTTGTTATTTTCATTTTTTTCATAATATTCATAATATGCTCGCAATAAACGAACTGATATTTAACTTAAGATTTAACCATTTGAGTGAGTCTCAAAAGTGAATTTTGTAGGCGTTTCCTTGAAAATCACATTTCTATTTACTCAACTTTATTTTACTCATATAAGCATTTTAGTTTCAATTAAAAATTGAACCTTTTCATAGTCTCAACAAAAAATGTTTGGCATTGGCATGGATTATTGATTGAGTGTAAATTAAATCATTCAATGCACGAAAAGTCTACGTAACTACATATGTAAAGTTTTGGTGAGATGAAACACGAGATGCGAGGATCAAATGAGAAATTAACTGTTCTTCTTATCCGCCTCCTTTAATGACTCCCAATTGAGCTATTTGCTTACGTAATTTCTCACACACTTTTAACGTGCGTATATAAGGCATATTCGTAATGAAGCCTCATTTTTATTAAATAATTCTCTACAAGTTTATTTTCACCAAGCCGAGTCAATTCTTTTATAATGAGTTCTGTTCTGTCGACGCGTTTAGTTTCCATTTACAAAATGATGCATGTAATGCAAATAAGTTGTTTATCTTTGAAAGAAGAAGTAAAATGGGATTCTCTTATCTAAATCAAACACATTTTTATTGTATTTTTATTCAAATCAACCCGTTAGGTTTTGACTTGAACATCAACATACATATGTATGTGAAAGAATTACCTATGTATTACTTTTAAGTACTTATAAGTATGCTGAATGACAGAACAGAACTTTATTAAACATTACAATAAGTTCACAGTTGACTGCAAATATGTCCAACTTGGATTACAAGATTTCTATTAACGAAAGAGTTTGAATCTTACATTTATTTGTAGGTAACTCCATGCATTCATATACATAGTTTTATGTCAAGTGTGTTTGATATATAAAGTTAAAACTTTTTAAATGCGACTTGAAACCGACATAGGATGAATACAGAATAGAAGATATTTTCTTTAATTTTGGTGTTTGTCAATTTCCAAGAAACTTGTTATATATCCTCTTTTCCTCTCGAATGCTTTATTAGTTTTTTTTCCTTCAAAAGTATTGCACATTTAACTAACGTGATAACAGGCCTCCTAATTCAATACTTTAGCAATATTCAATGGAAAATTAAATTTTTTAATTCGAATTTCTTAATTGAGAATGAGTCAACTCATTAAACTGTATTATAATTCGGTACATTAATTTAAAGGTGTTTAGATTTAGTAGCTAATATTGTGGTTTAATCCTTCCTTGTTGGTAACTAATATAGTATTTCTTACCTATTTAACTTAATTATTTTATAATTGATATATGTAGAATTATAAAATGAGTATTATTCTAAATTAATATTTAATTATTTTTTGAAAAAACAACCAGAATAATAATTTTTATATTAATTAAGATGTTCCGATTTCGAGTAAAGTCGAAGTGATTCTCAACGAACAACAAACAATGGAAGGCTCAATCGGGAGATTCCGAAATTTGTCCGAGAATTCCGTCCGTCATCAGGAAGACGAGGGCGGAAGCGATGTTGACAGCGTTCTTCAAACTCCTTCGGTCATATCGCAAGCCCCTGATCGATATGGATTCCTTGGCGGGGACCAATACACTCACGAAAGGTGGCAAATTATTTTCATAAAGTAAAATATCATGTCTGTAAGGGTGAAAACCGATCATCGGACAATTGAATAAATACTTTTTTATTTATTCATTCAAAGTTCAATCAATGCTTTAAATAATAAATTTGATGAATATGAATTCTTGTAATTTAATATATGCGATTAATTATACCTGACAGTGAGCCCGAGCTTCCAAAGGAGGTTGTGAGAAGACGCGAAGACAAATGGCTTCGCATGCTCAGCCGGTGGGACCACGTAATGAGACGAGATTTTCGTCGCGTTCGAAGTCGATGTCGCAAAGGGATCCCGAGATCCATTCGTGGACGTGCTTGGTTTTACCTCTGCGGCGCCACGTTCTTGAAGAACAAAAATCCTACGAAATATGAGGAGCTGCTGCGAAAACCCGGGGCTGATCAGTGTATTGAGGACATTCGCAAAGATGTCCATCGACAATTTCCTCTCCATGAGCTTTTTTCAGAAGAAGCTCACGGGAAGCTTGGGTGCATAAACAAATCATTTAGCATTTAATATATTTGTTAAAAATAAAATTTATATTTAACTAAGCATTTATTAATGCTAGCTAAATTATAAATTACAGATCAAAAATAGATGATAATGATAAATTAGTGAATTCATTTCCGTGTTTTTTGCAGACAAGAAGATTTATTCAACGTGTTGAAAGCTTATTCGATCTTTAATGCCGAGGAGGGCTATTGCCAAGCTCAGGCGCCTTTGGCTGCCACGCTCTTAATGCATATGCCAGCCGAGGACGCTTTCTGGTGTCTCGTGGCCATTTGCGAAAAATACCTCAAGGGTTACTATGCTCCGGGCATGGCAGCTCTCAAGTTAGACGGGGAAATTTTATTTGGCCTCCTCAAGAAAGTCTCCCCGAATGTCCACAAGCATCTCGTGAGTCACAAGGAATTCAAAAGCCTTTTTCAAGCAATCATATGTTATATTTACAAGAATTGACACATTTCTTCATTTGTTCATGGATCCATTGGTGTTTGTAAATTTAGAAGAAGCAAGGGATCGAGCCGGTGCTTTACATGACCGAGTGGTTTCTTTGTGCTTTTACTCGGACTCTTCCTTGGGCTTCCGTCCTTCGCGTCTGGGACATGTTTCTATGCGAAGGAATCAAAGTCATATTCCGTGTGGGGCTCGTGGTGCTCAAATACACGCTGGGACGATCCGAGGTGCTCAAGCAATGTCCAACCATGTACGAGACGCTCCCGCATCTCAAGAACCCGCCCAACTTCGTCACCCAAGAACAATTCTTGGTCTTCCAGATTACTAGGTGACTTTTTATGAACATCTCACACATTTGTTTTGAATTAATTTTTTTCATATTTCATCAATTAATGTTAATAAATAGCTTATTTTAATTTTAATTTATTAGCAAATGTACTTAAATTAATGTAGATAAAATAAATGTACTATGAATAAGTTGATGAATTCCTAAATTCTAGACTTGATGTCTCGGACGATCAAATGCGAAAAGAGCATTTGAAACAAGTGTTGAAAAGGAAGAAGAAGCGAGCTCAAGAGAACATCAATTAACTTACAATTAACTTTTTGAATCATTCTCTTCGATTGGAAAACTCTTTTTCAATTCTCGAAATAATTAACTCGACCTCGCAAAACGTTCTTTGGGCTTCAACCTCTCTTCTAGCGTACACACACTAAATATTTATTTTAAATTGACGAATTAATTAATTATACATATCCTATATCTCACCATATGTTCTATTTACATTAATTAATTTACATAAAGTGTTGGCGTCTTATTTCTCTAATCTACTTGTTTTCTTTATCATTTAGCTTATTTAGAAATGTAGTACAACTATAAATATTATATATATTCACTCACTTGATAAGACTTTAAACATTTGAGTTACAATTAAATATGACCTTTTTTAGTCTATTGGAATTTATAATAATACAAATTATTCTTATTTTTCCGTGTTTTCAATGATATAATAGGCCAAAGTAAGTTTTCCATTTAATTATTTTCTTCCGAACGAAAATGAGATGTTTGGGTCCAAAGATATAAATGAGGTACCGTTATCGTTCGAAAGAGAGCCTGAGCTCTTTAAATTTTTGGGGTCCAAGGGGGGAGCTTTCTTTCGAACAGGGCTCTCTTTCGAGCAGGGGCTTTCATTTAATTATTTAAATAATTATTGATTTTTAATGATCTAATAAATCAAAACCAATTCAAGCATATTCTTTTTCTCTATTCCCTAACTTCTTTAGGTAGGTAGATTTCACAAATTCTAGCAGATTTAAGTTCAGAATAATTTATAAAAATTCAAATTTAAAAGAAATTTCATATTATTTTTGATATTTGATTAATTTTTATAATAGAGAATAAAAATAATATGAAAATAATCAAATTAGCATATAAGACATAAATGAAGAGGATAATGTATTAAACAAGTGTGAGGGGGCTTTCTTTCGAGCCGGGGCTCTCTTTAAAAAATAAGGGTTCAAAGGGGGGCTTTCTTTCCAACACGGGTTCTTTATCGAACGATAACGGTATTTGAGATTCGAGTTGACATTAACTCTTGAGTCGATTCTCTCTCGATTCTCACATTTAACAATGGTTGCTATTAAGAGTAAGATGTAAAGTTAAAATTGAGCCTAATTAATTACCTTTCAAACGGTTAAAAATGAACGGAAGAAAAGTCGAATAAGAAAAACTTCCATCAACTTTTCAAAGTTTTCTTTGGCATTCTCTTTTTGTGCAAAAAAATGAACTGACGATGAGTTTGCCGGATCATTTTTAACTAATGAATTACTAAATAAAATGATTAATTTAATTATTTTTGAAATCATTAATTAAACATGTGTATGTATTTATAACAAAAAGTATGCTTATGGTTCTAATTTCTAATATACTTTTTTCTAAGTTCAATGACTTGTTTGCTGTTTATTATTTTATATAACTTTGTAATACATTTGAATATATGAAAATAATTTTGATGCGCCCTGTTAGTATTGAGCTATTGAGAGTGTTTAAGTAATTCGAAGTTCGCATTCAACATCTTCTTTAAGTCTTATCAGAACTCGCGAGGGTTTTTGCCTTTCTACCAATACACAACACTAACTAGCTATTTATATAGTATTCTATTTATATTTAAATAATATGTATATATATATATATATATATATATATAATATTGTAGTGACCAATATTAGCAAAATTTATTCTAAAGAACGTTTAAAGTTAAATCCACTATTAACAATAATTAATTAGATATGTAAACTATATTTCAGTCCTCAGCATTACCAAATGGTTACTCGTGTCTCATTTTACCAATGCGCGTAATAATTTATATTTTCAATTGCCTTATACATTCATCACATTTCAAGTTAATTATTTGTTAATTTTATTTTATTTATCGTTACTTGTTTAACCAAAATAATTAATTTTTAGTAGTCTGAGCTTTTCGCACATAAATAGTGTAAACATACGTTTAAGTTTCCTAATTTTGACTTTAATAATTGCTATTATTGCTTAATGGATAATTGAATATTTTATAAAATTACGTTTTTCAATGTTTCTAATCGCAACTTTTTTCCTAATTTTCTATTAATTGTTATTAAAACTGAAACGTCCACACAGATTAAATTATATAACAATGTTTTGGCTCATTCAACACCATTTTTATTCAAGACTATTACAATTGTACTATTAGAATAACAAGATTTAGTAAATTAGATGAACTAAATAAAATAAAATAAATAATAATAAAAGTTTTCTCTTTTCAAGCATCTTTCACCCTGAAACATGAAAAAGGTACCTTTATGCCAAGTTCTTTTAATCTATATTGAAATTTCAAGTTAATATTATTAATTAATTGCCAATTGAAAATACATATTTAGTAGTAATGTTTAAAGTAAAGCTTATTAAATTAATTTTCTTGTTTTCTGTGTAAAAGCAGAGATAAAAGCAAATTTAACGATGAATCGATAACGATCTTTAGTTTTTCCCTAATCAAAAGTCTCAACTTTCCCGTGTAGTTCTGTTGCAGGTAAATTCGAATGTTGGGTTTGGTGGCGGAGGAGGAGGGTCATTGAACCCACTCGCCACCACCGATCCGCACGAGAATCTAGGCCCAAGTACGTTTGTCAATTCACGGCCCTTTGACCCACGACCTGGCTGTCCAGCAGAGGCCTCGGGCCCAGGAGACAGAGTGAAGGATCCTTGAAAGGGCGGAGAGGGGTGTTGTGAGGTCAAGGGGTTGTTGAGGAGCGTGGCGCTGCGCCGTTGCCGTACTGGAGCATGAGGATTGCGAAGTGCGGTCAACTCACTTCTTCTCTTCTTCTTCTCCCTCTTGTCAATTCCTCACGAACCCTGAACAACCTCAATCTCGTCACCGGTCACCGAGACTAAGGGTGAACTCATCACAAACGGACCTCGACGATTACGGTAACTCTTTTCTCGCCCCTTTGGCCCTCGTCGTCCAAACACGGCTTTTTCTCTCACGGCCTCCTTAACAATAACAGTGAGTTACAGACCACGCGAATGAGGAAAAGGGTTCAAAAGGAGGCCCTTGGACAAATTGAGTCATTCAGGGAGACTTTGACTCATTTTGACATTATCATTGGGGGTTCTTCTCGATGGAGTCGAAGGTCGCCTCCTTGAAAGACCCCTTGTCACATTGGGAGTCATCTACGTTTCCCTGTAAATCCCTTTGGATCTTTCCTGGGACATTTCATTTAAAGATATCGTAATTCTGAGGAATTTTATTTGAAAGCTAACTACCGATTAGTAAGTTTATTAGGTTGGTCAGGGCATAGTGCTACTGAAATTGGAATTATTTGATTTAGGAAGTGATCAACCTTACAATTAGACATAGAATTCATTTTTATAACTAGGTAAGAAACCATTAAATTAAATTATGAAACATTTTAAGTTTATTTATTTTCTTTAATGATGTTAAAAGGTTGAATTTGTAAATGACGTGTTTATTTTTCGAGAAAATGTATGTTATTAACGCCATTTCAAACATCATCAGTAAAATTATTAGAGAAAATGGCTTGGATTTAGGGTTTTTAATGGCTCAATGCATGATTTTAATTGACAATTCTTATTGTTAGCTCAAAAGAAAAATGGAATAATGTAGCGGTGCTGTTATTAACATCATAATAACAAACTCTGAATTAAGAATATTAGTTGAGCGAGGGATGTAATTGTAATTAAGAAGTTGATTGAGCGGAGTCTATAAAGAGCCATCGTGATTAGAAATGAAAGGAAGTCTAAAGGGTTTGGGGGAGGTTGAGAAAATAGTTTGGGTCGTGGTTGTTGGGGTTTATTGTCCGCCACCTGTGCGTGGCTTTGTGAAGTCTAGTGACTGGTTCAACTTTGAACTCGTGGTGAAAAGGAATTGTGTTTTGATAGTTGAATGGTTCATCTTTCAGCGGTCGCAGTTCCATTGCGGATGAAAAGTGCGGGGATGAAGGGGAAGGGCGGCCGACCTGGCGGGTCGGCGGGGAAGAGCGAGGGCAAGCGCGGGTCGGAAGACTCCCACTTCATCTACAACATGAGTATTCTCATTGGGTGTTGCGTGGAGTGCACCATGCAGGACGGCGAGAAGTACGAGGGCATCTTCGTCTCGTGTTCCTCGCAGTCGGCCGAGATCATGTTGGAGGCGGCTCATCTGGTCGAAGACTCGGTCGACGAGAGCATCAGCAAGCACTACGACGTCCTCATTGTCCCCGCCGGGAAGGTCTTGGCCCTCAAGTTCGTGAACGTGGAGATGGCCTACGCGACCCGTGACTTTGCCACTGACACGGCCATTTCCAACTCGCGGTCCGTGCCGCTCGGGGACAAAGAGCTGACCCCGTGGGAGGGTGACGGCCCTACGACCGACGACCTCGACCTCTCCTCCTCGGCTGCCAACAATGGGTGGGAGGCCCAAGACATGTTTAAGAAGAACGAGGAACGGTACGGGGTGACCTCGAGCTTCAAGAAAGACCTCTCGGGCTACACGACCTCCGTGGACAAGTCGGACAACGAGTATAAGAAGCAAGAGGAGGCAGCGAATGCCATTGCCAATGAGATCGAGAAGAACACGAGTTCCTGGGAAAGGTCGCGAGTCGAGAACGGGGACGATGAGGAGGAGGCCTTTTCCGCCGTGGTTCGACCGCATCGACATTCGGCCAACCACGGGTCGCCACCAAGCAGTGCCGCCACCGGGGGCGACAAGTACGTCGTACCCTCGAGGAGGGCTGGCGGGGGCAACCCGACCTCCCCGCCGCTCCAACCCCCGAACCCCCTTAACAACAACGGAGGGCCTGGCGGCCAACGGAAGGGCAACAACGTGTACGGGGGTAGAAGCAGCTACGGCGGTCCCCCGGCCACCTCCGTCTATCATCACGACGGCGGGAGAAGGTACGAAGGGGGGCGAAGAGGCGGGCCGGCCCAACAAGCCTATGCCCACCCGCCAGACAGGCGCCCTTTGGAAGACCGTGGCGGGCGGATGGGCGGCGGCAAAGGCCCCCTGCGTGCCCGGAACTTTGACCCGGAACGCTCGCCCCTCCCGCCAGACCACCAGCAGCAGCCGCCAGAGAGCCACCCCAAGAGGTCGGAGAAGCTTAAAGACTTCTCCTCCACCTTCCGACTCCCCGACCGCCGACTCAACCACGCGCCGAGTGTCCACATGAGCGGACCGCCGACTCAGCGCAGTGGCGGGTCTTCTCCAGGCGGACCCCCGTTGCCCGCCACGGGCCCCCCTCCCTCCCTCCCGCAACAGAGTCCGGGCAACCCATCGCCCCCGCAATCACTCAACAAAGGGAAGAAGGAGGAGGAGAGTTTGAAGGCCCCGCCACCTCCAGACTCCCCGTCTGCAGCTGGAACTGCCGACCATCTCGATCAAAAGGCCTTGGAGAAGAAATTCATCTTTAATCCGAATGCCAAGGAATTCAATCCAAATGCTAAGCCGTTCGTCCCCCAGGTCCTTCACCATTCCCTTCTCTATCGCCATCGTCCCTTGACTCTTCCAGACTAGTAGAATAATTTTATTTGGTTTCCTAACAGGGCGGAGGAGCACCACAACAACAGCAGCAACAGCAACAACAACAACAGCAGCAGCAACAGCAACAACAACAGAAACGCTCTCCGAGCACTCCGCCGAGGCCTCCGAGCACTCCGGCCACTCCTCAATTGATGACGGGGCCGCAGCTTCACCCCTACAACTTGGTGATGCCTCAGATGCAGCCGCAGATCATTTACGGTCCTGCTCCGCCTTTCACTCATGCTCAACCCGCCTTAACTCCTTCTTCCAACAATTCTTCCTCCTCCGGTGGAAACACGCCAAGACACGGCGGACATCGCAAGGGTAAGTCCGCATCCCCTTCGTCTTTCTTGGTCAACTAATAGTCTTGTTGTGGATGTACAGGGGGAATGCTCGTTCCGCCTCGGTCGGACATGACGCCTCCGATGCAAATGGCAACCGGGCCGCCTTTGCTGGCTCCCGCATCTCTACAGTCTGGACCCGCCCCTTACGCCGTCTTCCCTCAGGGTGCCTACTCCCAAGGACAGGTCCGTCGCACATCAACTTCCTACATTTTGAATGGTCGAGTTCTTATATTTCATGATTTATATTGATGATTTTAGGTAATGCGGGTTGTCCCGCAGAACTTGATGCCAGTGTACCAGGGCGGAGATGGTCATCCGCCTGTCCATTATCTCCACAACGGAGGGGCGTCTCAAGGAAACTCCTCACATCAGCCGAACGCTTCTCAATCTTCGAACCAGAACGTCCCTGTGTAAGTCCCCAATCCATTCAATGGGTCAATGAGTTGGTCAATTCAGGAATTGACGGAATGGGCTCATGAGCTCCAATTTTGGCTAAATGAGGAAATTTGTTCCTTGCAGGTCTGGAGTTGTATCCGCCAGTGGACATGGCTACGGAGGAGGGAGCGGAGGACCCGGTCAGCCCGTCGGTTTCCCCTACGCCGTCAACCTCATGACGGTGTATCCCCATTCTCACCACCCTCAAATGATTTCTGTCCCGCCCATTTCCTACGTCTCTCCTCACCAGGGTAACAACAACCTTCCTCTCACCTCTCCGCCGATCTATAATCACTCCTTTCCAGGCGGCTCCACAGTCTTACCGCACAGTCATTGAGACATTTGAACTAAACAGTAGAACCCTCGAAGGAACAGTAAAAGAAGAAAAAAATTGAATAAAGGTCGTGCCCCACGAGGACATTGTTAGAAGTTAACAATAATATTGATTTGGGATTCCTTTATTACCATGGCAACCTCGTGCGAGGCTTTTTTTCATCATTCGCATCTGGCTCACCTCCTCAATCCACTTATCCTCTTCATTGGATTGGAGTCGTTACTTGAGCATTTAATGAAAGAGAAAGTGGATTCTCAGGGACGTGGAGGTAAAATTGCATTTACGTTCACTCATGTTGGACGGAGGAGAGGATCTGTACTCGTTGTTTGGGTTATTTAATTAAAGGGCGGAACAGTTTAATCCGTGTAATTGCAAGGTTTAATTGGGTTTGATTTGCCTCGGTCTTGAACCGGAGGAGTCATTTCCATGTGAGGATTGGACTTGTGTGTGGTTGTGTGCTGAGCCAGCATTGGTATTTGATTCGGAGTGGTGCGCCATCTGATCCATGTAAGAATCCTCCTTGCCCATCGAGTGAAGTGATTCGGGTGAGGTGATCGAACACGTCAGCACGAAGACCGTCGGTGGTCCTCAAGAGCAAAATACCTCCGCCCGTCGAGAAGCGGGTTTCTGGGGGAGGGGAAGAACCCCGAACTCCCCGTCTCCTCCCCGTCCTCCCTAGAATGACCGAGGGTCAGAAGGAGCCGGAGATGAAGGGCTGGCTCCACAAATGGACCAACTACCTCAAAGGATATCAAAAGAGATGGTTCGTCCTTTCAAACGGAGCCTTGTCATACTACAGGTAATTTCACGTTACTTTTTAACTAGAGTTGGGACATTCTTTGGAGTATTTTAATTTTTAAATGACATTCCAAAGCACCAGATGCCACATTTCGGGCCTTTGGTTCAATTGTTCATTATGTCAGATTGTTCTCAATTCCATAATTTGTGGAATTGATCTTTTATTCATTCCTTGAGTTTTGATTTAATCTATTTAATGTCTTGTAAATTCATTAGCAAGAAATTTAGTCTAATCTTCCAAAGATTAATTGCGACTTAATTATTCTAATGGAAAATTTGTGCGCAAATAGTTGGATCTCGAATTGGAATTGATCTAAGATTTTAGCGAGTCATCCATTCATTTGTTGTGTGTATATCTTAATGATTCATTATTATCTAATGTTTGGTTAAGAATGTTATTATTCTTTTGAAGGAATCATGCGGAGATGAGCCATACATGCAGAGGGTCCATTAGTCTCCACGGTGCTCTCATTTACACGGAAGACACTTGCAACCTCGTCGTGTCCAACGGCGGAACTCAAACCTTCCATCTCCGAGCCACTAATGAGGTGGAGAGGCAAAGGTGAGAAATTTCTCTTTCCTCCTTCCCAATTCATCTCCCATCAAGATTCAATGGAGGATGTTGAGCAAGGCCATTGATTATAATGTCAACTCATTTTTGTTTCATTGGATTCCAGATGGGTGACGGCGCTGGAGCTGGCAAAGGCCCGAGCCATCCGAACCATGGAGTCGGAGGAGGAAGAAGAACTTGAAGAAGTTTCCGCTCCTCCGGACAATCAAGAAGTTCAAAACGTGTTTCGGATGTTGTCGGCCAAGTTGGAAGATATGCAAACATGTTGTGACCTCATCAGCAAGCACGGGAATGCTTTGCAGGTAAACAACACATACATACATATATACTTGACTACCTCTTTATAAAATTCTTTTTTTATTTGCTGATAAAAATACTTACATAATGAATTTTCTAGAGAAACAACTTTATTTGTATTCGAATACTATATAGAAGTCAATAGAATTTGATGTTCTTTAATCTCGATACTTTTAAACACTTACAAATTAATTTATTTTAACTCAGCATTTTTTGTCCAATTAATTTTTCGTCATTTCTTAAAGGTGAAATATGAGGGAAACTTCCTCTTCACTTTTGTTATTCACAGTTTGGAAAGTTTGGCAGTTTTCCTTTGAACTAATTCTAAATTATAACAAAGTTTACAAAAATCACGCTTCAAAGTTCTCAAGAACTTTTCCCTATTAAATAAAACAACTTTTTCACCCCCTTCTCATATTTTTAAAAGTTAAATAAGGACCAAATTGGATTGTTAGCTTTATGAGAACGATATTCGGCAAAGTTTTGACGCACAAATAGATAATACTATCAATATATAATACAACTTTTTGCCTACTCAATTATTTTTCAAAATAGAACGAAAAGTCATGAGTTCTTTTACTTTTAAAAAAATATTTGACGTTTGACGATGGTCTTGGTTTGTAGAAAGCGCTGAGCGAGTTGGAGTCGATGGACAGCCATCATGAAATGGTGACTAAGGTCAAGCAGGTTAACGAAAGAGCAACTCTCTTCCGAATCACTTCCACAGCCATGATCAATGTAAGTGCTACATTTTATTTGCTAATTCATAATTCTCCCATTCATCTATGAATCTAATATTATACAAGAAGTCTAATTGAACCAGTTTCCTAATTATCAATTAGGAAACTAGTAATTAGTAATTTGCCTTGACCTTATTATAAAATTAAATTATTATCTTTACTATTATTATCTTGAACTTCAATAAACCACCTAACCACTTCATTATTAAAAATCCTTTTAATAAGCGGCTAAAATACCCTTTGAAATGAGTTTTGAGATGAAAAGGATTGAAAAAATGAGGAAAGGCTCTTAATTAATTGATGAATTGATTTGTGTGTGAAGGCCTGCAGCGAGTACGCGAAGGCGGCTCAGAGTCAAGGGAAAAAATGGCAGAAGGCAATCCAGTACGAGAAAGAGCAGCGTCAACGTCTCGAGAAGGTCGTCGAGGAACTCGCGAAACAACAAACGAAGTTGGAGGAAGCTGCAGCCGTCGCCGTCCATCACCAAGGTAAAAGACCATGAGACCCTCCTGAGTTCGCTTTGTCAGTCACTGAGAGGAAGCCCTTTCAATTACACTTCCTCTAGTTAGGTTATCATTTAACCTCAAGTCTACAATATCTACAAAACTAAACATTTAATCTCTCGAAGTTGATCAGGAATTGATCATGCCTATTGGTATGGAACTTTCTCAAGTTGTTTTAATAATTCATTACACTCATGAAAGTTGAAAGTTAAGCAGATTAATTGCAATAAAACCTAGCCAGCTTGAATTTAAATCTGGTATTAACAATTAATAATTAAAATAGTTAAAAATATATTTTAATGGCCTAATGCAGATATTGATATTTTATTCGAATGTAAATAAACCATAGTGCATAAGGCCAAGGGTTTTTGACGAGCGCCTCACCTCATTCTTTTTCCATAGCTCTTTATGGTATGGTGAGGCTAATGGTCAATTAACCTCAAATTCGAGGAATTTGGATGAAAATTCTTTATCAGGTTGGGATGAGTGTTTCTTCTCTTGAATTTTGATTGGGTTAATACTTGACTGTACTTTTGTAATTGAGAGAAGAATCAATTGAGAGATAATAATTTTATAAAATCGAAGCTCATTGTCTATTTGTTTATTGTTCACATTCCCTAGAGGAACTGAACTTTGAACCTTTCGTAACCTTTATGTACATTTATATACACATAGTCTATCATATTAATATAGATATATTTACATAAACTTTCATTTCCTATATCTCAAGTTGTTATGTTATATATGAGAGTGAGTCAGATTGGGTGAAATCGGAGAAACTTCCATTCTAAAACTCGCGTTCCTTTAAGCCTCAGCTCAGCTGTCGCTCACATTGTCACAGCAATTTGATATTTGATTTTTGGAAAGTTTTAAATTTTAACTAGGATTTTAAACGCTTTAGAATTCGTTAAGTTTTGATCTTGAATAAAAGTGTGAAGGTTGATCAAGGCTTCTGCTGGGAGGTTCAACATGAAACCCGGTTGACCTTTAAGCCCCCAAATTAATTGCATTTAACAAGGAGAGAAATTCACTCCGGCTCGTTCATAATTGACTCTCTGCGCGTGTTTGTCAATCCAAGACATAAATATTCAATTACACGACCTCGCCCGCTCTCCTCACCTTGACGGGGAAAAGGAGATTATGGAAGATGATAATTTAATAGAGGATATTTGACTTTGATGCGTTTTAAGAAGATTTTATTGGGTTAATTGGAGTTACTTTCATGGATTTGACTGGGGATAATTTAGATTTGACTATTGACTAATGAGTGTTTAAATTGACAGGCCAAAGCTCAGTGGCGTCTGATGAGGAAGACGAGACGATTTACTACGACGCTGTTGAGATGAGTGACGGAAACAAGGAGTTCACCGTTGACGTTCCGATCTCGGCTCATCGGAGGACCTCGTCAGGCATCAGCAACGACTCTGAGGTAATGCCAAATATTAACAATTCCTTTTATAATTAATTTCCATTAATTATGAAATTACTTCTCAGCGCTCGGAGGGAGGAGAGGCCAATTCGAGCAGCGATAACGAAGAAGGGGAATCCACGTCAGGGGCAAGTCAGACTGTCCGTTGCATCCGCTCCAAGGTTTTTTCATTCAAAATTCATTGATTCGTTTAATATTTTATTTAATGAACTCCTTTTAAATTTTTCTAGCTGTAGTAGTAAGTATATATATGGAAATTGCATAACTAATAGGAATGATTGTCTAGGGTAAGAGTGAGAGCGTGGAGCCGCGCGGACGTTCTGTCGAAGGTTTGATGGCGAGTCCGAAGCGCGTCCGTCGCAAACGCGTCCCTGACAAGCCCAACTATCCCCTCAATCTCTGGAGTATCATGAAGAACTGCATTGGGAAGGAGCTGACGAAGATTCCGATGCCGGTGAATTTCTCTGAGCCGCTCTCGATGCTCCAACGTCTGACGGAGGACTTGGAGTATTCTGAGATCTTAGACCAAGCAGCGAGCTGTGGGGACTCAGCCGAGCAGCTGTCCTATGTCGCGGCCTTTACTGTCTCTTCCTATTCGACGACGGCGACGAGGACCGGGAAGCCGTTCAACCCGTTGCTCGGAGAAACCTACGAATGTGACCGGATGGACGATCTCGGCTGGCGCTGCATCAACGAACAAGTTAGTCATCATCCCCCGATGGCCGCCCAGTTCGCCGAGGGGCGGAAGTGGAAGTTCTGGCAAGAGTTCACCATGTCTTCCAAGTTCCGCGGCAAGTACCTGCAAGTCATTCCGCTCGGCATCGCCCACATCGTGTTTGTCGAGTCGGGGAACCACTACACGTGGCGGAAGGTCACCACGACGGTCCACAACATCATCGTGGGGAAGCTCTGGGTGGACCAACATGGCGAGATGGACATAACGAACCATCACAACGGGGACAAGTGCCATTTGAAGTACATCCCCTATTCCTACTTCAATCGTGACGTCCAACGGAAGGTCACGGGCTGCGTGATGGACAAGCGCGAACGCGTCCGCTACGTCTTGAACGGGACGTGGGATGGGAAGATGGAAGCTTGCGAGGTTCTCAAGACCAAGGAGCCGGACAAGAGCGGGAAGCCGGTGTTGGAGCTCGGGCCCTCCAAGATCCTCTGGACCAAGAACCCGAGCGGAGAAGATGCGGACAAGTACTACAACTTCACGGAATTGGCCTGTCAACTCAACGAGCCCGAGGAAGGCGTGGCCCCCACGGACTGCCGACTCCGTCCGGACCAACGGCTCATGGAGGAGGGGAAGTGGGACGACGCCAACTCGGAGAAGGTCCGCTTGGAAGAGAAACAACGAGCCGTGAGGAGACAAAAGGAAAACGAGGCAGAAAAGGCCGCTGCCGAGGGTCAGCCCACATTATTATTTCTCATTATTATATTTAAACGTGGTCAAAGAGATCAGGACGGTTGGATTGATTGTAAATTGGTTGGCCAGGTGTTCCGATTCCTCAGTCCGAGGCTGTTTGGTTCGTGAAGGAGAAAGATCCGCTTACCGGCAACTTCATTCATGTCTACAAAGGAGATTATTGGACATGCAAGGAAAAAGGTGATTGGTCGCGCTGTCCGAACATCTTTTGAGAACTGGTCGAGATATCACGTGGGTTATTAATTAATTAGGCTTATATGCCCGTGGCGCGGGTCCGCAATGATTATTTAAATTTACTACTAAATAACAAGATTCTCCAGACACTACAATTATAATTGAGTATAGCTGACTTGTAAATAAAATTAAGAGTATGTAATAAAGATACTTATGTTAAATAAATATATATATATATATAAAATAAATACGTATATTATATATCGATATATATATATATATATATAAATCAATCTAATATAGAGTATAAAGAGAAATGGAAGTTTTTTAAAGATTGTTAGCTTTCACGTTCCAGTTCATAGCTATGATTTCATATTCCTCTTTGTCTCTTTCTACTCTCGTGTCTTACTTTTTAAAATGATAAATCGAATTGAGTTCTTCCGTTCGAGAATTAAGAATTGGATTCCAAAGACTAGGACATAAGAAATTCTTTTTTTTAATTTGAGTCCGTGGGGTTGAAGGTCAAAGGTCATTTGTACTTCCTGTCCTCATTTTTAAATCATTGTGGAAAGTCGCCTTCATTCTTTGAGCTTACAATCTCCTCATTCGTGTTGATGATGATAAAAGAAACTAAAAACGAGTCAACTCTAAATATCTGTTCTCTCTGCTCAAATTTTTAAATAAATAAACATTTAACGATCCAATATGGTATCAACACAAAGCATCTCATTTATTCAAATTTCGCTTCGCATTTCCACTTGTTGTTCGTTTTGTTATCGTTAAAAAAGTCATTAAATTTAAACATGTTGATTGATTCGCGAAGTATTTAATTACATGAACTAACTCATTGCCTATTAGAGAACATTGCGAAGATAATAGACGAATTAAAATTAATATAATAAATTATGATTAGATCCATTGGCTAGAGCTACGACAAGGAGCTTTTGAGCAAAAGCATGCTCGGTTTAAAATACTTATAAATTTGTTTATTAAAATAGGTGATTGTGATTAGAAGTTGAATAAAAATTAAAATGATCTCAAATAGCTGAAAGAACCAGTTTTTATGAGAGTTCGAATCCGACGTTCGACGTAATGGCGTAGCGAAGTTTATCTCTCAAAGTTGACTTTTTCTGGTAATTGGGTAATTTGAGGAGGTTAAAGCAGGTGGAGGCGGTGGGAAGTCGAACCGTCGGCTCTTTCTTCCCAATTGCCAAAAACCCACGGAGTACGCTCCCTGCAATTCAATCAAACCTCTCTTGAGAATTCCCAATTTTAAACGAACAACTCATTATATTACTAATAATTATATTTGTAGGTAAAATTTTTTAAGTAGCTAATTAAATTACCAATGGTGTCTCCAGTATCGTCATCATCACTCACTTCCACACAACGAATTGAGAACAATGGATCAAGATTTTGAAATCCGAGGAGCGGCGGTCTTGAACAACTCGTAACGAACTATGAAAACAAAGAGATTCTCAATATAGTTTAAAAGGCCCATATGCTTGGTTTCACTCCATTATTTCATTACATTATATAAGCATTTTCATTAGGTTGAATGAGAACCTTAAGAAACAGCCTTCGTTCCTCATCATTGAAATCGTGTTCCAGGATTTCCCACAACCAGTGAATAACTCTGTGCGAGTCATGGAATCCGCCGTAGTATTGAGTGTTTCTTCGGAGGTCGTTCAAGTCTAAATGTGAATCCTCGCCACTGATCAATCGTTGAAGCTATCGAGCCAAAAGAAGGTTCATTGAGCAATTACTAATTAGTTGATTAAAAATTTTACTAAAAGAGGTGAGTGAGTTAAATGATTGATCTCTGGACCTCGCCCGGTGAGAAAATGCGGATCCACTCGTTGGGAAGAATGCAGCGAAAGCCTTTGAGGAAAGCTGCCGTTTGTTCCCGAATTTGTTGGTTCAAATGAAAATGAGCCATG
This sequence comes from Neelides sp. FZ-2019, assembly GCA_009869795.1. Classification (NCBI taxonomy): domain Eukaryota; kingdom Metazoa; phylum Arthropoda; class Collembola; order Neelipleona; family Neelidae; genus Neelides; species Neelides sp. FZ-2019. The sequence continues at coordinate 14,012 of VJMY01000563.1, read as the reverse complement.
AGGTACAAGTAGCTGATTCTGGGATTTAAAATATTTTCATTTCAATCAAATTTATCATTTGGACTTTTAATATTTATGTAGATTTAATTATAGAAGCTTTACTTATTTTCATCATCTAAAGGGATGTTTTTCCCTCCAGGGACGAGTTCAAATGACCTGATAGCACCCAGAACGTCTTGGTCAACCGAGAAGGTCAAATCGAGATCCTGGAAAATCTCATTTGTAAATGATTGACTTTGAGAGTATAATTGAAATGTCAGAAAATGCAACTTACAGAAATATTCCCTTTAAAGTGCTTTATGTAGTTGAGTGACTTGTAAATTTCTTCGTCCAACGATCTAACTTCGTCGATGGCGGAGAAAAGCGCATTTTGCGAATGACCCAGAATTTGACTTAAAAAGAAAGGGGCGAAATGAACGTCGACGACGATTCCCTTTGAAAGCAACATTTGTTAATTTCCTTCCAATGAAAATGTATTGAATTTATGATTTGTATTTACTTCGTAAATAGCTTTAGCGAGCATTTTCCCCACAAATTCAAAGAGTTCCAAATGATTATCATGGAGGTAAGAGATGGGCGACGGATATAAGAGATTCTCGCTCGTACATTTGAATAAATTCAGCGTCGGATTGAAAACAAGGCTAATCGTTTCTTCCAAAAACTCTAATAAGTTAAATTCACTTTTAATCACCAGGTGAAAAATAAATTATAATTTTTACAACACTTAATAATTGTTAGCATATTTAGTATTCAAAATATTTATATTGAGATTTATAAAAATCATCCCAATAAGAATTCCATTTAATTTCCCAGTTTTTTGACCTTTGAAAACACCGTCTTGATCAATTCCTGCTTCATCGAGTCCGAGCTCATTTTGGAATCTGACCCTGATCGTTGATTTGAGAGCTTTGGGTGAGAGGACGGAGAGTTGGGCGTAGCCGTCCTCGACGATTCGTCCCCGTTGGATCGTAATGAGAGTTGACGGGGCGCTGGGGACAGGAAGGAACTCGCTCTCGGTTACGCCTCCATTCAAGGACTTTTCTGAATTGGCCCATTTACGAAAGAAAATGACTCGAGCGTCTTCCCTCAGCACGTGCGGCATGTCGAAGAGAATACGCTGGAATGAAAGGTTTCTTATTAGTCAAACCTCCCCAAGCTCTCAAAGAGATGAAAAAGCACCTTTGAATTCTTCCGTCCTTTCTCAATCTCGTGAATGAGTTGGGCCATTTTCCCCGACTCGATCAACCAATGGTCCAATGGGCAAAAGCGTCTCCGACAATCCCGACGGTACAAGACAAGCAAGAGTGTTTTCAATGACCTCAGTGTCCCCTCGCTAACAAGCTCAAAGTTCAAATGAGAAATGAGCATGTAACAGAGTTTGTTCACGAATGCCCCGATGTCGGCCAAGTCTTGTAAAGCGAACAATTGATGTTCCTCGTACAACTCTTGATCGTCCAAGATCCTGAAAGAATTACTCGTCTTTAGCTCTCTGCTTGTGTAAGTCATCTTATACCCACAAAATTTAATATATGGTGTAATATAATGTTAAGTATAATGGTTAATTTACAATAAATAAATAAATTTCAGGTTAAATTCAAGGGTTCTCACGTGGTGAAGTGAATCATGGCATCAGCGAAAAGAATTAAAAGATTCTCATGAGTGCTGTGAGAATTTCTAAAGAGAACTTCTGTCCAGGTCTTGAGCCCCGTCGGGTCATTGAGAAGATTTTGAATAAGACGCCAAAGTGAACTCAGAATTCGACTTTCGATTTTGAAGCAAAGCCCAGTCAAAATGTCCAATTTGCATCTAGAAATGAAATGATCACTGTAAACAAATATATACTCCAAAGGCCTTATTCTAAACCAAATAATTTATATAAGAAGATGAATTAAAGTTAGGCTGATGATAGATAATGAATTAAAGTAGTAGCAGTTTTTAGAAAATGAATTAAAATTAAATCAAATTACAGTGGAAAGACGGAGATCATTTCATTGTAGAGTGTGCAAGCATTAGCGGCTTTGAGTGTAACGGGGTCGTTGAAGCGTAGGATTTCCTTTTCCACTGGCGTGGTGTGTTCAGGGATGAAGAAGGTCCGTCTGATGGCTTTGTACAGCGTTTGCCTCACGCTCAGTCCTCGCCCTGGCGGTTTCCCCGCCGACCCTGCGCTCTTTACCCGTGCTCGCTTCTCGCATCCGCCCACATACGCGAAAACAGGATGAAAAATAGCCTAGTGAACAAAAAACCCGAAACCATCTCTACTTAAACAGGGTTTAAATATTGGTTAAATCAATTGTTTAAATGAATTTAAATGAATTGGATAAGAAAGAATTGCGAAGTTACAAAGATGTAAGTTGGACTCCAGAGCTTTTGAATTTGGGATTTGACTTCTTGGGCTGCATTGATGAAATGAGAGGGAATGATGGACGACTCCCAACCAAGAATCGGATGCCAATTGGATTTTTTATTCGTTTCATTAGAAAGGTCGCAGATCTTGACGAGACTTCGAATCACAACCTGCAAAAAACGACCAATAATAACATCGTATAGAACATCTTATATTTATTAAACCCAAACTACTATTGTAATGTAATTAAAGTATACAATAAACTATTTAAAATGCGGTCAATGAATGTTGAACATTTAAGGAAATTATTATTTTTATAATTTCAATATTACGTCATAGCAGGGGAAGAAGGAGTTTTCCAAATTCTTATGATAATATCCCATATGAACGATATTGCCAAGGAGAGATAGAGCCCTGGACGTGTCACGGAGAAAGCAACTCTTGAGCTTCTCCTCGCTCAACAGTTCCAACAATGGAGGAAGCATCTCCACGTTCAAAGCCTTTAATCACAACAAAAGTTAAACAATTATATATGAAAACGAATTCAAATCATATGGTAGAATTCCATTCATGTGGATTGAAAGAACAAATGGGTGGCTCACTTCAGGACAGAGTTTTTCGATGTAATAAATGAAGGCCGGGATGGTGAGGATGTTTTGAACGTAGGGGAGAAGGAGACTTTCCTCTCCGCTCAGCCCTTTTTGAAACAACAAATTGTTCGACAAGCTCGCAATGGCGTGAAGATTCGCCTTCTTCATTACAAACTGAAAAAAGTTAGCTGATGAGCCCTGAATTAATTTTTTAAATAATTAATTAACGCTATCTAAATTTTGAAGTTGGAATTTTAAAATGTACCCCTCCCTGGTTCACGTGTGCTTTGATGACGAGTTTGTGAGCGACAGCGAAGAAGTCGCATTGATCATGAAGGATTGACAAATGCGTCTTGGCCAACTTGGTCATTCCTCCTTCCAGGTTCCGATATTTCTCTTCTCTCAATAAAGCCCAATTGGCTGGGGACGTGAGGAGAACGATGAGGATTGAAAGAACAAATGGGTGGCTCACTTCAGGACAGAGTTTTTCGATGTAATAAATGAAGGCCGGGATGGTGAGGATGTTTTGAACGTAGGGGAGAAGGAGACTTTCCTCTCCGCTCATGGCCAACTTGGTCATTCCTCCTTCCAGGTTCCGATATTTCTCTTCTCTCAATAAAGCCCAATTGGCTGGGGACGTGAGGAGAACGATGACGGAGAGAAGAACCGACATCGTTTTGGAATGAGATTGGAAATCAGGCTCAAGTTCCTCCATCTACAGAACAAGTCCAATGAATGAAAAGTTGAAATCATTGTAAAGACAAAAAAAGAATGAAATGAAAAATTTTAAGGTTTCTGTAGTATTTATAATTCCTAGTTCCTAGCCATACAATTATTATAGTTTATAATTGAATAAATCCTCACGCTTGAAACACAGGCTTTGATTAGTTTCTGCAAATGACGGAGCCATGCAAAAGCTTTGTCTTTCGTGAACCCACAACTGATGTAACTCAATTCCGCGTTGCTCTGATTCAAACTCCAAATGATATACCTGCCATTAAAAATGTAAAAAAATGCTTTAATAACCTACGGACCAAAAGTATTTATAAGAAATTCCGGTTATTAAAATATAATTTTATTAAAAATTAACTATATTTGACCTGCAGAGTCGCTCCAGTTGGGGAATCTCCTTTTTTTGATCATATTTCCTAATGAAGAGAGTCGCGAGGGAAAAGACTTGCATTGCTGGGATTTCTGAAATTTCGGTTTCTTCGTATTTGCCCAAAAGCTCTTCAAACCTGACCCTAAATAAATAATTTTTTGCATCTCAAATTAAAAGTGTTGGTCTTTATAAATATTTATCTTTAGAATTACATTTTAATTGTTGGTTGCCGAAACTTACAAGATTAACTTTTTGAACCGCTTTTTGGCCAGGAATAAACGAACTGTGGATTGAATTACGACAATGGCCTTAGCCTTTGCAGATTCGTCTTGTCGCTTCAACCTCGCCGTCCTCGCACTCTCGAGAAATTCTTCTTTCTTCTTCGACCCTTTTCCATTAAAACTCTGCTCCATCTTTAACAAATTACATCATTTGATTATTTAAACATTCAATTCCAAATTAGACTCAATTTTAACTAGAATTAAACAATTTATTTGTTAAAATAAGAGCTAAACAATGGGGTTAATTATTTGTTCTTTAATACCTTGAAAGATCAGGCTTGGAATTGGAAAGCGTCAATTGACCTCCTAAATAATAGTCTTGAAAATCAATAAATTCCCCATACGTCTTTCTCGATTGAATGGGTATTTTGAAATTTTCTTTTACTTTCTTTTGCCATCTCATAAATTGTAAAATGCACAAATTTGTCACCTAAAGGAACAAAAACAAATATCTGTTTTATTTTAATATCCCTAATCAAATGAAAACAAATTGAATACCTAAAAATAAACCATAATTAATAATTTTAATTTTAATAAGAAAAGTAAAATAAATTAATATTCAAGAGACAAGTCTGTAATGATTCGATTTGTATAAAAAAGTATTGTGAATTTACTTTCTCCAATATATAAATTATTGATGTAACTGCGAACTTACGAATGAATTAAGGAGATATAAGGCTAAAATTGAAACTTGGTCGTGATTTTAGTTGTGAATTATATGAATGGAGTGTGTCAACCCACCAGGGTTCTCCTCTGAGATCCCCCACAAACGAAGCAACCCCAGTTGTTTTGTTCGTCGTCGGTCAAATGGCTTAAAAATGAGCTTCCCACCCTTTTCTTTGCCCTTCCCTTCAATAAGAAACCCAGAAATCCTCTCCCTATCTTTTATACACGGATTTTCAAATTGCTCGCCTTCCAGTTCCAGGCGATAACATGTTTTAAATCAGAATTTGCATTTGTATAAATTTATATTTACTGACCTAACAGTAGTCAACACATTTACAATTAAGCATCAACTAGATCGAATGGTTAGATGTGAACCCAAAGACATTTCTTATTTCTATGGGCTGCAAGCGGATCTTTTGTTACTATTGCTCAAAGTTAATTCCGAAAGACGTCAATGGACAAAAGAAACACAAGAAGGGAATGATTCACATTTCCAAAAGGGAAATTTACTTTTACATTCACTCTCATGGTACAAGGAACTTGACTTAATAACCGAACATTTTATATTAATTTACATTTTAAGAACCTTTAAGAACTGAATACATAAGAGTTTGTTGAGAGTTTTTATTTGGCTTCAGACGCAGCTCGTAATTTCATTGAGGAAATGAAAAAGAAGAGGGATTGTCTTGCTTGGAAAAATAGCGGGTATTGCAGATTTAGACTTAATTGTCAATTTTCTCATCTCACAGAGGAAGAACGGAAGACGTTAAAAGAAAACGGTAAATAAAGCCAATTAGGTATAAGTTTCTATCCATGGCGGTGCCGAAGACGCAGCCATGAAATAATATTTTTGGCCAATTCAAATATTCTGATTCTGAATTTGTCGCTAACTTAAATTTCAAGAGTTAATTGACATTTAAAGTTAAATAGATTAAGCATAGGGATGCATGGGAACTTTAAAATTTGCCTAGCTATATCCTCTATTTTTGCCTAAAACCTTGCCAATTTCCTAATAGTTTAGGTTAGGTTAGGTTTGAAGACCGACAAAAAGCGACTTCATATTCGGAATCAGCATGGTTTAATTAACCAAATAACCCTCTTAGTTAGTTAAAATTAATTGTCGCCAGCGATAGAAACTTTTCGCCAATTATAACTAACTAAATTATTTATTAATAATCTTTAATAAAGAAAAGGAAGACTAAATAAAAATATTTTCTTGTTTTCAGCATTTAGTCTTTTCAAGGAAACTCTACCTCAAGACCCCGATGCGCTTCAAATGAATATCGATAGTTTTCATAATTACAATAATTTGTATAATTATTATCATACTAATCAAAATCAAATTAATTATAACAATTTATTCAATATATAATGCCAACATACTCAGTTAAGTAAAAATACAATAGAACCTTTTTATTTGTTTTCAATTAAGAGATACAAAGAAATTGATGACTTTGTTTTCACTTAAGAGAAAACTTTATTAGTTAGAAGGTAAAAAGAGCCAAAAGGTGATCATTTTTATGAATTCGTTTATGGAACTGTGCATGGGAAAGTGAATCTTTTGTACGTATTTAATAGAAATGTGCATATTTTATTCAAATTTCTTCAATTATTAACATCGTTTAGAACAATTATTCAAAGTTAAATATTAAATTGTCTTCTTTGCTATGAGCTACAAAACATTCCAAATTCGGAGATCATATTGAGGCTTAATATTTTGGCCAATTAGAATTTATATTCAAGTTAGGAGTTATCTATTTAGCTCTCTAGTAAATATATTACTTTAAACTGTTACCTCATTGTTGCACTTGAGACTCAATTGTTCATTTGATTCGTTCCCTAATCACGAGAATCACGAATAAAGAAACTCAATTATTGCCAACTTTGTGTTCTGACTTTCTACGTATACCATTTGAGTTAAATAATATATTCATATAAGAAGAGTTGAAAAACTTTCGTTTATTAGTGAGTTAATTAATATCCTTTATGGTGAGGCGTTTTGTCTTTTTCCTGCTGAGATACTCGGAATGGTTTTATTTTGGCCTTCTCCTTCGTCTACAACACATCTCATGTCATGAGGTTACGAAATTACGCTGGGGTCGATTCCCGGTGAGGCTGCTTATTCTTTTTCCTCCCGCGGGCTTTCTTTTCTTCCTTCTTTTCCTCCGTGCCTTCTTCCTTGTTCTTACGCTTGCTACCTATAGCCAAAGACAAATGATTAAATATTACAGGGCTCTTAATTAAGATCATTAGATAAACATATTAAGAATTGAACATGATCAATTTGAGAGCATCTAATCATAAATAAATCATAAATTCCTAAAAATTAGTTAATTAATTTTTTATCTTATATGGATTTAATTGTGGGATTTTGACCTTTTGCTCCTTTGACTTTACAGTCCTTCTTCAATGTCTTGGTGGCTTCGCATGAGTCCTTGTCTCCTTTCCTTAAGGTGAGCGTTCGAGTTCTGAACTTCGTATCTGGATCACAGGCTGACCATGGGCTTTTCCTGTATTTGCATCCACCCTCTGCACCAAAAGAATAAAAATTTATTCATAAAGAACATCATTTAATGACGAGAAAAGAAATAGAGTCCTCATTGTTTATATTTCAATAACCCTGTATTGACATTTAAAGTAATGAGACCCTGACTTGTGAACTTAGCTATGTGATAATCGATATTCGCTTAAAACTATAAAACCATTGTTAAAACTTAATAACAAATCCCTGTGAGTTGAAACTAATTGGCTAGATCTAAATTATTTATTGCTAGCAACGCGATGCGGCAAAATGCTCAAAAAGGCTCACTTTTGTTGAGGAATGGAGCTTCGGCGGCGGGAGTCGCCTGGCGGGTGAATCGTTGTAAAAGCTGTAGCGCCGAGTCAGACTGTTGGTCCGGGAGTTTCGGAGCAGCCAGGGCCAAGATGAGGAATGGTAAAGTGACGACGAGGAGGGAGAAAAGTCCCTTCATTTCTTCCTCGATTCCAAGACACACACACACACAAGGCAGTTCAGGGCACTCCCTCCAACTCCAGGCGCATGAATCCCCTATTCCTCGCCATACTTCCCTCCGTCGATTCAAAGATCCTCGACGCCGCTTTATCTGATTTGTCTTCTTGTTTTTGTTCTTGTCCAATAAGTTAATTTTAGTGAATCTGCTAATTAATCTGCCCAAGAAAAACTTTACTTTCGAATTGGCTTATTTCGAAATTCGCTTTTGTTAAATTAAACAAGAAGTTTCTTCATACTTGGCTGTTGGGCTCTTGAGTTCTCAACATGGATTTTCAACATCGGGCTGGAGGAAAGACGGGGACTGGAGGAGTCGCATCATGGTCGGAGTCGAACAGGGACCGACGAGAGCGACTTCGACAACTTGCATTGGAGACTATTGACTTGAGCAAGGATCCCTATTTTATGAAAAACCATTTGGGGACGTACGAGTGCAAACTTTGTCTCACGCTTCATAATAATGAGGGATCCTATCTCGCTCACACTCAAGGGAAAAAACATCAAGCGAACCTCGCTCGACGAGCGGCCAAAGACGCCAAAGATGCTCCGACTCTGGTAATGAATTTTAATGAACTCTCTCCTTGGAAAGTATTATTGGAATGGAGTGGATTGAACTTGTAATAAATATTAATTTATTACTATTTTTTAATCAGCCTGCTTTGGAGAAACCGCGAGTGGAGCCAAAGCGCTTCGTCAAGATCGGGAGGCCCGGCTACAGAGTTACGAAGCAGCGAGAACCAGAGCTCGGACAACAGTCGCTTCTTTTTCAGATTGATTATCCTGAAATCGCTGATGGCATTACGCCCAGACATCGATTCATGTCTGCTTACGAACAAAAAGTTGAGCCGCCAGATAGAAAATGGCAATACGTTCTCTTTGCTGCCGAACCTTATGAGACCGTCTCTTTCAAAATCCCTTCAAGAGAAGTTGATAAAGTGAGTTTCCCATAATTATTGATTTGATACTTGACCAATAAAGAAGATTACTGAATTGCAAAGGAATTAGTTTACCTATCTGATATTTTTTTACTATTTTTATAGTCGGAATCAAAGTTTTGGACATTTTGGAACAAAGACACGAAACAATTTTTCCTCCAATGCAGTTTCAAATTGGATCACCATAAAGGACGAGCAATGATGGCACCACCGCCTCCGCCGAATATGGGATTCAATCATCAGAACGCTCCGCCACCGCCTTTGCCACCGATGTCTGTTGTTCCTCCACCTCCGCCTGGGCCTCCGCCTGCTCCAAGACCCCCAGCTCCACCACCCCCGCCTTCGGTTCCTCCACCGCCTCCTCCGCCATAATTTCATTTCTTTAGTTTAATCCGTTTGGTTGAATAATCTTTTTTAACTACCATATAAACAATTTCAAAATACAACTGACATCTGCAAAATTATCTCTGTGAGAGTTTCAACTTTAAATTAAATGTTTGAGATAAATAATAAAAATTTCATGTTTTCACATAAAATTCATCCTTTCATCACACCATTCTTTGACGTCGCTTTTAGAACAATTCAATTTATTGTTAATTATTTTGCACACAACATACTTATTTAATAAATAAATATTTATAAAAGATAAGTAGGTATGATATTAATTATATTAATTTAATTTAAATTTTTCTATATACATACCTTTCATTTTTAATTATTAGGTACCTATTAAATTATCATAATATAGTAATATTCATTCAACATGATTGCTCTCTCTCTCTCATGACATTTCATTTCATTACATATACTTTTTCGGTCTCTTATCCCATTCAAAGGTAAAAAGGTAGCGAAGACTGACAATGAACCCACCTGAACTGGGCGCCGGGGCAGAAAGGCAAGATTCTTATGATTCAAAGGCTTTTCACGCGCGCAACATATCCTCTCACAATTCACAAGTTTCACATTTTCTATATATTTTTAATTTTAAACGGGTTATTTTCTAAACTATATGAAGTATTAAGTTTAGATATTATATTATCAAAAGTGCTTATTATCAACGAATCTTTGTTGGTTGAATTTAAAGTGATAAATGGAATCAAATGAAGTTGTAAGCATATATTAATTTATTGTTCTTTCAAAGATTAATATTTTTTGATATTTATTTTTACTTTACTTTCTTATCAAATAACTAAATAATTAAATGGATATTGAAGTTCTAACTTAGTGATTTAAATGCAATTACCAGAATTAATTTATTAGTATAAATATTTATTAGATTGAAGAAGCACGTGAAATTCCTTGTGAAGAAAATGAAAACTCATCCCCAGAGGAAGTAATAACGGACAACAGTGACTCTGACATTGATCCTTCCGAATTGATCAAAAATGATTTGCTAAATATTTCTTCTCCCAATTTTTGTCCTTTTCTTGCTCTTCGAGTCGGGGATCCTTCCCTCATCAATACATTTACTTCCGATGCTCCCGTTTATCTTAATCTCTACGAATACAAGAAGGTCACAGAGGCCAAAGCCGCCGAGGAAAAGAAAAAGAAAGCTCAGGATGAGAAAAAAGCCAATGAGCCCCAAGCTTCCAACTCGGAAGATCTTGCGAAATATCCAATTCCCGGACGAAGATTCCTCCCACACCAACTCCCCATTAAGATTACCAAAGTGGCCCAGCCGACAATTTACACTGAAATGAATTCTCTCATCGGTCCGCTCAAAGCCCTTAAAGAAGCCATGGACAGAAAACAACGAATCAAAGTATGGACGAGGGCTATTGATGGGATTAGAGGCTTTTGCATGGGAACCATCGTGGCTTTCGATAAACATTGGAATTTGGCACTTCGCGACGTGGATGAAATATTTCTGCGAAAAAAAGAAACTCCTAACACCAAAGCCAAATTTTCAAGACCTCGACGATTGTCAAGTAAGGAAGAGGACGAAAAACTCCTGGTTGAAGGAACAAATTCCATTTTCCTCCTCAGGGAAAAGCTGAAAAAGATAAGCGTGAAGGACCGCGAAGACCTCCAAATGACCAGAAGCGAAACGAGGAAGAAAACTGTCAAATTCCTCGCCCAGACGTACAAAGACCCAAATGGTTACGTCATTGTTGGGCTCACGAAGAAATTGGAAATTGTCAAGCAACATTTGGCTCAATATTTCCTATTGGGAGATTCCGTCGTTTTTATTGAAACGAATTTAAACCCAACGTGAGTATTTTTGTTATAAATTCTAAGGGGAATTCAATATATTTTTTATTATCTCTACACGTATAAATATAATTGACTAAATATATTACGCATTGGGTACCTACTGCCTAGACTAATGAATAGGTTAAAAGGATATTATTTACTTATTGAGAAATTGAACTGTGATATTTTAATTTTCCATATATCATTGTACAAATGTACATCCTTCCAATTATATTTATATAAATACTTTTATATGCTACAAGTCGAAATAATTGAAGGGATTTAATAAAAGTTCAATGGGTGTAATAAATGAACGGATAACACTTTTTTAATATCGAGTTCAATTAGATCTCTTCATGTTCATGCATATGAGGCTAACGCGGATCTTTGTGGAATGAGTTGTGCGGTCAAAATCCATAGTTTAAATAGCTCGTTTATTATCAACTTTTAACTCATGGCTCATTTAGCAATTGAACATTCTGCTTTGCATTCCTCTTTACGTTTAATTGCAAGTTGGCATTCAACGTCTGACAGTTCATCCAAGAGTCGGCTGGGGCCATGGCATAGACTCCATAGCAAGTCCAATAAAGATTTATCTAAATATATTTAATAAGTACATGTCCAAGATGTCTTTTTGCATTTAACTTCATTACACCGTTTTGGTTTTAAAGCTTCTCAGCCCAGATTCCATTCCATTTAAAGAGGACACATACAGAACTGTAATCTATAAGGATTTTTCCCCCATTAGTCCTCGCACACAACGAAGTGGTTTATGAGTTGAGAATAAGAAGATGTTGAACCAACGACGACACGACGTCCCGTTCCTCACAGCACAGCCAACTTGCATCATTGGTGTGGAAAACTGCGTAATCTCCCTTTCTGCGTCTCTTTCTCACAAGTACGCATATTACATTATATATTCACCCACTCACTCGTCAGTCCCTATTGCACATTTGAACTTGAACACGTTGCTCACAACGTCAGAATACATCTGAAAGGTTCTTGCCAAGAGTTCCCTTACAGTTCAGACTCAATCCTCACCAGACATTAATATTTTATTTTATGATTGATCAATTCAACTCAATTTGAACTTATTTCTCGTCTTACCCCGTGTTCACTCTCAACTCGCTCAAATTTTTTTTATCAAATCTGTGCTATTTTCCTTTTTTACAATTTAGTTTTATACTTGTCGGTATGCGTATGTAATTAAAGTTCTCTCGACTCTCGTGACTTAGAGCTTCTAACCTGGCATTTAAATCAATCTCAATTTCGAGATTTTAAAAAAGTAAGTGGTTTGATTAGAATATTTCAAGATTGATTAAATCAGTTGTATCCATATGTGCATATACGTATATCCGGTATTATATACCATATAGGTATATTATGCATAATAATAACCAACAACGTGTTGAGTGAGATGAGGAACATTGAGGGTCAATGTCATTTAGTTAGAGTCATTTCGCGTTTCCTTATTAGTTAAATGCATGTGTATGTTCATTACCTTGCTGTAAACCGACTTCAGTACTTATATATGTGCTCTATGGACCAAATCTTTTTTTGAAAACTTATTATAGCAATAATAGAGAAAATTCAGTGACTAATTTACTTATTATGGCAATAATAGCAGTGGAGTATTTCATATAATTTGTAAGATACTTAAAGTTAGGAATATACTTATAAAATATTCATGGGGGAAAAAGAGGGCATTGGACAATGGTTCATCATATCAACATATAGATTAGTTGAGGAAATCCTTCGTTTCTCCTCACACCCACAGACTCATTTAATAATCATTTCATTGCGTATATTCCAGAGCATTTCATATATTTGAACAACTCTTGGCTGATGACATTCCTGGCATATAGTAATGCACATATGTTGGTATTTAATATTTATTTAATACTTTTAAAACATTAGAGGAAAAAATTAAAAAACTCTAATCGCTATTGTCCTTTCCATGTTAATGTTCATTAAAGTCCGAATCACAGTATTGTGAACATTGGATATTTTATTCATGAATGTAATAATGAAATTAAATTAACCAAGTCAAAGGATGAGGAGAAGTACAAATGCGCAGTTATACTTTTTTATATTAACTTCACCATTGGGCCATTGGGCAACTTGTGTGATAAAAATTGTTCTTCTACTCATATAATAATCTTTTATTACTACTTTACTCATTTAGACTGTCATTGGAAGCATGGCAATTATTTTGGAAGTTAAATAAATAGGGAATTATGTGCGCGAATAAAACCTTCCACTCTGAGCCTCGTTTCAATTTCGCTACATGACATTCATCTATATTTTAAGGTGAATTTGAGTGACAATTAGTTCAAGTCTTTCTCCATGTATGCTTATTCAATATAGGAACATGTATTTATATAGAGTAGGAGTATAATAGGCTATTGGAATACACACGAGCCCGTTTGACAAGTTGGCAAATTGATAGCTAAAAGCTCCTTCCTTGATTCAACATTAAATGTGTGAGTTTTGAGTTTAAAGTTGGTTAAACAGGAGATGTATAACCTTTTGTGTTGATTTCGTGATCCTCCTCGTGTTCGCGAGTTGTCTTTGGTTGGAATTGACCCTAACTTGCCTCTGGTCTTCACACCACCGAGTCTTCATTTGCAAAGGTGTGTGAAAGAAGTGAATGGTCCTTGTGTGTGTATGTATGTGTGTGTGTGTGCTGGTGGTTCTCCCAAAGCTTTGGAAGAAAGCTCAAGATGCATTGAGAGTGCACAAGAAGAGACTCTCTCGCATTGCATTATTGCATAACCTAGGTGTGTGTATAGATTGAATATATTACCCACCAGTGTGTATAGATTGAATATATTACCCACCAGTGTGTATAGATTGAATATATTACCCACCAGTGTGTATAGATTGAATAT
>VJMY01000562.1:0-47961 GCA_009869795.1 Neelides sp. FZ-2019 | reverse complement strand
ATCTTTATCTGAAAGAGCATCAAATTCTAGTATAATAAGTGTATTTTAAAGAAATTCTGTACATGCCTTCATAGTTCAATAAACAAGTAAAAGTATCTGCAATATGAAAACGTATATTTAAGTTAATTATAATTCCTTAAATTGAATATATTTAATACTATTAATTTAATCATTGCTTAAAAATTCATTATTATTTACTTTTTATTATACTTCATAATACATTTAGATTAATTTATTTATTATTCAATTATATTCAATTTAAGAAATTATAATTAACTTAAATATACGTTTTCATATTGCAGATACTTTTACTTGTTATTAAAAAATCAAACCATTTTAAAGTTAAACGTAATTGAAAAAAATAGAAAAAAATGACGTTCACTAGGTGGCGCCAAGTGGGGGCCGAAGTTCCTATCCTTATCCCGTACCCTCCTTTAAAGTTACGGGCTGATAATAATAATACATTTTATTGAGTATACGGTTTTAGCGTTTTGCAATTTGACTTTTTTGTTCTTTAGATTGATGCCAAAGAATTATTATTTAAAATTTTCATTGTCTAGCACATGTATTATCATTATTGACATTATATTATGAAGATTGATTGTGATAAAGTAAAATTAGTATCTTAACTTTCATTTCGAGAATTTATTTTCAATTAATGATAAAAATATTACCTACAGGTAATATCTATATTAGCTTAAAAAATTACTTTAAATTTTTCAAAAATATTTTGATTCAAAAATAGATCACTTGATCTATGAAGTATTTTAGTAACAATGTATTTTTCCATACTTAAACCTTTTTTATCAGAATTATTGTGAATATATGTGATAAACAATTTAAGTGATATTTTGGTTATTTCTGTATGATTCAATTGACGTTGAGATTGAGTTCTTAATCTATCAAACTTTTTTTCTAAATTATTTACCAGATCTTTTTTGTAACGCGCATTTTCTTTTTCTCGTTTAAATTTTCCTTTATCTTTATTTGACTGAAACTTTTCCAATTTATTTTGCAAAGACTTTGAAAAAATATTTTTTCCAGAATTTAGTCTATTACAATTAATTAAGAGGTTATGAAAGTGAAGCGGCTGATGTTTTTTAAGAATTCTTTTATCATAACCATTTTCAGGAAACGAGTTGATAAAGAAATATGTTTTTCCAAGTTCATCTTTAAGCGATTGTGAAGGGTAACTAAAATTTTTTTAAAAAAATAATAATTTTTTATTGTTATATGTATTTTTGATTGTGCAATATAAAATTGTTTAATTATATTATTTACATATTTTCTTCCAAAGCGCGTCCTGTAATCTTCAGCAAAATTGATTTACTAAGAACATTACTGATTGAAAAATAATTTTCATCATCTGGGGTCAAATTTATTAATGAATATTGGTTCAACAAATATAAGTTGTGCTCAGGAACTAACCATCTTGGAATGTTCTTATAAAACATAAATGCACATTTATTCAAATACTTTATAGAATTAGGGTTGTTTTGATTAACTGTTAATATGGATTTAAATAAACATTCGATTATAGCGTCTATGAAATGCAGATATGATTGGTATTCGGAAATACTAATTCTTCCAAACGTAAACAAACAGATTAAATTCTTTTTATTTCTTTTTAAGAAAGTTTTCAAAGTTATTTGTTCTTTTTCAATATATTCAACTGCTTTGAAAATTAAAAATGGATGAGATTCGAATTGATTGGCAAATTGTTCAATTTCGTAACGATTGGTTCTTGCGTATAATTCTGAATAACTTTTTTTTAAATAATTTTCAACTTCATCATAAGTAAATGGTTTGATATGAATTCTTTCGAATGGTTTAAAATTATTATTTCTAGAAGTTATAATAATTTGTCCACCATGACTTGGTTTGTATTTGACTATTAAATCTCTGCTTTCTGCATCATCATAAATTATAATCCATTTTTCACGATTTTCAAACCAATTTTTAACATTTTTAATTATGTCTTCATTGCTCATTTGTTCTTTTATAATATTATTTCTTTCTCCAAACTTTTTATATTCATATTCAAGTCCTTGTTCGGTTTGAGACTTAAAAAAACAAATAAATTTAAATTTTGATTTGTGAATTCGAGTGTATTCCATTGCTATAAATGATTTTCCTATTCCCCCAGGTCCAACACAAGCAGCAATTCTTATACCATTTTTACTACTTAATTTCTTTTTTATTTCTTCAAATTCTTTTTGTCTCCCAATGAACTCTGAAATTGTGTCAATTTTATTGTATTCTTCCCAAAAGTTTCCAGAGTATGATTCATTATTTCCAAATGACTGAATCAAATAAATTGATCGATTAAATATGCAATTAATGGCTAAAATGGCAATAAGTTCATTATCAAGTTCTTTAACATCTTGTGTAGCTCTTTCGCTTACAAAAGAACTCAATACATCGTAATAACGAAAAGTAAATGAGCTGTTCTTATTGTCAGTTGATAAATTTCCTTGACGTTTGATTAATAAATAAAAATCCTTAAAATCTATTTCGTTTCCATTATATTGATTTAGCATTTGAGCCCATTTAAATTTCCAATCATGAAAATTGTCTGTTAAAGAAAAAGTACATTATAAATTGTCAAATTTTATGTGAATAAATTAAATATGCACGAAACACTTGCAAATGTAAAAACTGGTCAGTTAATTCGTGGCTTTCAATGAAAACTATTAAAATTAGTAAAAAATGTATATATTCATATTAAACAATCCTCATTCAGTTCAATACATTTTCCACTTTGATTTGGATTCCCTAATATCTTTAATATTTAATTAGTTGAAAGCAAAATTGTTAGCATGAGAATTGAAAAGGAGCCTGGCTCAGTTTAAAGAGCCAAGAAATGAATGTAAAGCATAGAAGTAAAGCCACGAATTAACTTACCAGAATAATATATCCGAGATAAATTTAAATCTTAATTATTTTATTAACTACAGATATATAATATAATAATATATAGAGCAGTACAAAAATAATTTTAATTATTTGTGAATACAACAAAATTATAAATTTTGTTTTATATAAATACTTGCATAAATAGCAATATTATAAAATGTTTAAATAGGTTAATTAATTTTGCAAATTACCATTAATGGGCATTCTTCAAGTTTGTATTATCAATTTTGTTCAATGAATTACTTTCATTCAATGGATAAAGAATTACTTTAATAAAATACTAAATTATATATTAATTAATATATGGTCAATGTTTCTTATATTAAATTTTAAGTAGTGGAGACAGAAGTTAACCTTGAGCTCCACAATGTTGACAAGTTAGTTTGGCCACTTCATGCTTTGTATATTCGAAACTTATCTTTAATAATTGAATAGTTGTAAAATAGTTTCATTTGCTATAAATTCATAAACCTATGAACTATGAATAATTTAGCATTAAATTAATACTTTAAAATTTTCAATATATTTTAATATAGTAAATCAAAAATCTCAATTATTTCAAAAAATTGAATACTTCTTGGCTACTTTTTAATTTAATAAGTTTATTAATAACGCATTTATGTATTATGTATTACATGTCTTGCATAGAATAAAAAGTGCAATTTATAAAAATAATTTGAAACTTCAATTTGATTGTGTGAATGTGAAAAAATAGAATTTAAAAAAACGATTCTAGTTTGAGTCATATTCAAATTCTCAACTTATTCGATAAGATGATTTTCCATTGGTTTTCATCATGAACTTCTACCTTTTTACAATTAGACCTTTCCAAGAGCGAATATTTATCGTTATCTAAGGTTCTTTGCTCAAGGTGAAGTCGAATAAACATTCTTGAGGTAAACTCGCCAAGATGAAATTAGGCCAACCTATTACCATAAAAGATAAATATACAGATTTAAGATTTAATGGAGAGAGAGATGATAAACAGAGTTCCTAAAAACTAGTGAAAGAAAATTATGTACCTATACCTATGGGCTCTTTGTTTTGAAAATGAATTGACATTGGTCAGGCATGCTAAATACTTAAATATTGAATTACACTATGTGTGTATTATTGTAAAACGTTATTTTTAAATCAAAAGTGACTTATTTTTGTTCAATATGCTTAAATGCATCAGGGTAATGCATAAATAAGTATTGTATATAAAATTTATTAAGTATATATAAAGGACGTGTTCCAAATAATAATCTTACTTATCGTTATCATTTATTGTCATGGATAATTTGTACCAATTACTTATAATTATAACTAAACTAAATCATATCTTAAAAATATCATGGATAATTTAATCAGTTCTTATTATTTTTCTTTTGGTCCATCTTTATATCAAAGAAGATTAATGAAATAGAAGAGATGTTCGTATAATTCCTCGTCGAGATTCATGCATCTGAAAATAATGAGAATATTAATTATAAAATAGATTAAATTCAAAAAGGGTCAAATATGATATATGATTTTACGAGACTTCTAAATATTAAAAATAAGTTAATTAAGAATCGAATCTGAGAACAAAATGCACTAACCTCAAAAGACATTTGATTAGCAAAACCAACACGTTTTTGGCCAATCCTTCAAATCCTTTTTCATTTGAAGATTCCGTAATTTTGGGATCCAGGATTAATTTTTTTAGTTCTTCAATATTCTCCAAAACTAAAAAGTTAATGGATAAATGACATCAGATCTTTTACCTTCTTACTCCATACTCCCGAACATGAGTGGAGTCATTGAGAAAAACCTTACTGATTCTCTTTTCTTCTGCGGTTATAATAGAATGAGTCGTCGTAAACGTAGCGTTCGTAATTGTGGAAATAAAAGTTGTCGTGATTGTAGGAGAAGAAGCTGGAGGTGAATGTGAGACGACCACATCATCAACTTTACATCTAAATATTTAAAATATTAAATGTTGTCTAATTCTAATCCTAAGTACAATCATCATAAGCACACATATTTTAATTTTTAATGTAATGTTAAATAAGAGTTAATTACTGAATAAAATAGTTTTTTGTTGAAGACAAAAAATATGGGCTATAATAAAGGCATTAGTGTTACGTGTCGACTAAATTGTAAGCATCATAGGCATATTCAATTCCATAGCTGAGATATTCATAAAAAGAGAATTTTTTATGTCCAAATTTATCATTTTGCTCCTGATTTTCCACTTGAATCCATTGAATGAAAAGTTGATGAAATTTAGGATCAGAAAATAATTCCGCTTTAGACACATTTTGCTCTATAAATATTTTTTTAATTACAAAACCATATTTGTTACAATCAGTACAAACAAATAAGAAAATTCTTACTTGAAACTTCCAATGTTGTTCTTTTCAAAACTTCAAATACAACTCCAAAATTGATGAGAAAATCAGCAAAATCTTTGTTGGTTCCTTTCTCAATTTCCCCTTCCACTTTGCTTTCTTCCGTTTTTCCCTTCTCGGCAAACCTCTTGACTTCGACGCGATTCTCATATGACGAGCTTGCTCTTTCAATCCCAATTGCTCCAATCACCAAACAAATTAAAATAATAGCAGAAGAAATCCTAATCTTGAAATTCATAATTAAAATAATTATAAATTACTATTAATAATGAAATATTTGGACACAGAGAATGAGGTGAATGAGCTGTTGAAATGAGCTCCGCTCTTTTCACCCCTATTAATTTATAAAAGCGCTTTTATATTCTTTATCGTAGTTCCTTATCTATTGAACCCTTTAAGAGGGACGGTGGTGAGGGACCATTAGTGAATAAATATATTACAAGCCTAAATATCCAAACTTTCCACATAAGCTGTGGAAATAAAGTAGAGCGTGAAATGTCATTTCTCCTTCAAATGAGCCATGGACTCATACAGAGCGGAGATTAAAAAAGTCAAAAATTATAGTGGATTAGAATTTTGAAGGGTTGACAGGAGGGCCATGTTTCAGTCGAAAGGCAAAGAAATTAATAGGTCCCAAAATAAATAGCCCCACTCGAACATGTATCCTCCTCTCACTACACTCAAGTCTCTACACATGTATTTATGAGTTCATATATTGGTGTGTAACTGAGTGTAATTTGGGCACTTGCTCAGCTTTAAATGTTCACATCGAGTAAATAACTTTAAAACAGAGAAAAAGTATAAGGAGCAAATGTAAAACTTCAAATATTCGAACTTCATTTCAACTATGTTTGTGTATTGTACTATCCTAATAAAGTACACAGTACCAGGATTTAATAAGTTTGTATCTACATAACTTCATATATGAGAGTTTTGGGACTTGAGTAAATTCACTCACGACCACGACAGAACAACATGTGTAAAGTGGTTTAAAGTGTAGGACGCTTGTTCTTCCTCACGTTTTTAAAAATGAAATGAGTGACAGATGAAAGCTACTTTTATTTTTACAACTAAAAACTTCTTTCATTTTTTTACTTTGATGATTTCATTTTCAAATAAGAAAATAGGTATTTTTACTAAATTATCAATTATTAGTTTATCATACGTATTAATATAAAAGGATTGAGAGATAGGAATTTCCTTATTATAGAACCCATTGGAGAATACCCTACCTATTTAATATTTGAAAACATGATAACTAAGATCTTACATCTTAGATCTTATTATCTAAATAACCTAGATAATTCGTCGTATACCAAAGTAGGATTTGTTTGACTGCGGTGGAATGGATTTTCTCTTCTGCGAATCTTCATGATTTTCTAGTTTTAATTTACATTACATTATAAATACGATTTTAGATTGGAAAATTAGAAAATTGTAATAAAACTAGGATTTGTCCTTTTATATCAAATGGAAAATAAGCATAAAAACATTTTTCATCAATCTCTAAGATTGTCTCAATTACAAAAGAGTTAAATCAAATTTAATTTCCCCATTACTCTTCCATTTTCACATCTCCAAACCATTTGATTCTCCTCGAAACCATTTGATTCTCCTTCCAACGCAGTTAATAAAGTCTATAATAGTCGTAAACTCGGATTTTGAGTTCATAAAATCCCTTTATTCCACACTTGCTTGTCAGAAAAAGAGATGAAATGTAGGATCATCCTTATCGCTTTCCATCTCTCCGCGGCGTCTTTCAACGAGGTTGAGAAGGCATATGCGGAGACTCCAAAATCCAATTTCTCTCTAAATACACTCAAACTCACAATCCCCATCCGCTACCTATCACTTACACTGCAGCTTAATCCACACAGTAGAAAGAGATATTTAATATCCTCGACATTTTAACTCGGAATTTTATATGAACTAAATGTAAATTACACTACGAAGTTCAACCAAGCCTTGTGTCTGCTCAAGATAATCATAATAAGTAATAGAAGTAGCAATGTAATACCAATAAACATTAGTTATCAGCCCGACTTTCCTCATTCATTTCCACAAGTTCTCCACCTCTCTCATCTCATCCGAAGGGAAACCCGGGAATTGGATCTCAGAATGAATCGTCTCGCCGCTTCATCATTTTATATAATAAAATTCATTCGCTTATATTTACACTCCAAGTTCTTTTACTATGACCATTACGTTCATGTTCATTCAGTTGTATCAAATTGCGTATATCTTGTATAATATATCACAAGGCTACTTTACAACTTCAAGGAGTGAAAAAAATATTAATAATGTGAAAAGTCAAGCTGCATGTTAGTTTAGTGCGTAGTTGAACCCTGTGGTTGCAAGTAGGCAAGGAATGAATATAATGGATTTCTTTGAAGAATATCTTACGACTTGTGTATATCAATTACATGTTCAATACTGTTCCTAATGAAAGAAGGTCTTGATTCGAAGGCGGAGCGGGTGGGACATGTGTTTGCGGACTCGGAACGTGTAGCGGGACGATGGTGAAAGAGATTGTGTGTGGAATTGAGAGTGAAATGTGGGTAAGGTGAGGGGAACAGATGGTTGGACGAGATAGAAAGATAATAAACGGGGAGGATAATAATATCCCTGGCGGGGATCCAGCGGAGATTCGGATCGACTCTCTCACACTCGGCCACTCCCGATCATCATAAAGAAGAATTTCCAGGAGGAGTTCAGACTCAATAAGAGAAATAAACAAACATGAGGACCTTATTTAAGGTAACACACCTTTCACCTTCTTTTCCCTTACCTCAGTCGCTCTTCGTCCTCCGCCCACTCCGCCGCCACGAGGAATACTCCAAACACCTTAGCCCCTACAATTACCTCGCTCATTAACTACCTCACACCCTCAAGATGTGAATTGGGGAATTTCATCTTTTCTCAGTTCGCACTCTGTAAAAGCGAAGAAGCTTTTAACAATTTATTTATCACTTATTATTATTTTTAAATTTTTTAAAGGAAATCCAACAGGTGATTTTGCAACGTTTTTTAATATGTATATTTTACTATTTTATATTTATTAAAAATTACAAATTATCCACACAAAGTTAAAGAACTTTATATGTACTGCATAGTTTTTGCAGTGTCCTAGTTTTCCACATGAGGTATTTATATTAATTTAATTGAGGAATAATTACTTTAATTAATAAAACTTAAAAAATTACTATGGTTCACATTCATTATTGCCTTTGGAATTGAACCTTCTAATTAAGAAAGTTTTAAGAAGTGATTAATTAATATTTAAGTGGGAAAGTATAAAAAAACGAAAGAATGTATCATTAATTTAGTAAGATTATATAAAAGTAAAGCGTCTACTATACGAGGAATTGGCATGAGATCGGAGTATCACGTTTAATGTAAAGTGGAAATAGGGTTCTCGTGGTTGACATACCCGCTAATAGCTTTTGACTCCTTTTCCTCCTTTGCTTTTGTCACAGGAACCCCGGCTTGGCCATGATGCGACAAAGGAAGAAGGATTTGAACTTTAAGCCGAATCGAGTCCTCGATAAGAAAAGCGGCCGAGGAATGTTGTACGAGAACGAAGAGCTTCGTCTCCGGACCATTCACATCAACGACGAGGTCGATCGCGGACAACACGACATCAAAAAGCTCAAAAAGGAAAACGAACATCTCAAACGAGAGATTTGGTCCTTGCGGGACAAGTATGACAAAGTGAGCAGCATGCTCAGACGCGTCATGAGCCAAGAAGAAACTTGTTTGTCCGACTACGACGAGAACTTTGACCTCAAATTGGAAGAACTCATTGAGGAGAATTCGATGAGCGAGGAAGAGGAGTATTATTCCAACGCCTCGGTCAATTTGGAAGCAGAGAACTTTTCAATCGAAAACCCGGAGATCAAAGTGACGAACTTCGACTTTATCGACGACGAACCTGTCCTCGTGCCTTACACCCTCAACCCCAACGTGGAATATAAAACGGAGTCAAATGAACCATGTCAACTCAAGACGTTCAAACCGCCTTCGGCAATTGAAAATAATTCCCAATTGCAAGACCTGGGTTGCATTGCAGTTCTTCCCAAGACCTTCACGTCTGAAGTGAGGATTCCTCAAATTGGGAATTCTCCTTGTCTAGTCCGAAGACGCCTGCGACTCAACGAGATGAAAATGAACAAACATCGTCACTCCCTCGGCGGGGAAAAGAAATTGAAAAAGGGCGAGGACGAGGCAAAAAGCTGCGACTTGACCTCAGTGAGCGAGCCAAGTTTGAATCTCATTCCAAACGGTTCTTCGCGGCTCACCGCAGTGGAAGCTCAAGAGTTGAATTATCTCCGCATGCTTCAACTTCGTCTCCAGGAGAGTCCGTCAATGGAGATGGCCGGCGGAGGCCCGACGACCAGTTTAGTGAATTTAGTGAACAATGTGATCGTGGGAACTCCCGAGACGCAAATCTCTCCAGAGCTCAAGACTCAACACGTGATCGACGAGATCGAGAAATTGAACCCGAAACTCGACTTCCTCTCGGGCGTCCGACTGCTTCAAGGGAAACTCTTCATTTCGCTCAAGAGCGAAGGCGGCGTGCGGGACCTGATCGAGAAGACTGGCGGGAAATTGATTTTACTCAACAAGTACCTGTATAAACTCACCGAGGGAACTTTGGCGTCCTCGACCATCATTTTATCCGGAGTTTCGGCGGATGTGCCCGACATCCAAGTCTTGGCCGTTCTAAACAATATGGGCCAAGTTGTGTCTCCACTCGAAAGGAAATACTACAAGGGAATCGACATAAGTGAACGGCTGGCCAAAATCCATTTTGTCCAATCCTCCATTCCCCCGAATATCCTAATTAATGGGCTCAATGTGGGGATTCGGGTTGAATCGGCCCAACAAGGGATTTCAACTTCTCCCGTTGTTAACCCGACGATTGCCGGCGGTGGTGGGCAGACGAGCAAAAGCCCAGTGTGCAAACGGAATTCTTCTCCGTCTCCTTCAATCATGACGAATGGTTCGGGGCTCCATCGGAAAGACACGTTGATTCACCATAAGCTGATGAATGTGATGAAAGATCATAAACCCATAGGGAGAACAATCAGCTCGGCTCCTCGGCTGGAAATGACCCAAAGACAATCTTCCTTCTACGGCGGCGACGTCCATCACCACAATAGTAAAAAGCCACTGGGGAGATCCAAGACAGATTACATGAGAACCTTTGCTTCCAACAACAATGAAGAAATTGTGAGTCGAGTGATGAGCGAAACCGGCAAAGATTCCTTGCCGTGGTGCGCATGTTGGGGAAACGGATGTCTATAAAAGTCTATAAAGTCTATGGTTCATTATAGGAAATGAGGATGAGAAACTTTTTTATTATGTATTATTATTGTGTGTTATCAAGCACAATTGAAAACAAATCTACTATGAAAACATTACATTAATTATATTTACATTAATAGAAAAAAATGAAGTAAAAGAAGAATTAGAGATCTGAGATTCAATGCTTAATATTGAAATCAATTTGAAAAATACTCACTAAATACCTTTTATTCAACAAAACAAGTCTGCATTATGATTTAGTGATTATAGTTAGTGAAATATTTTACATATTATTGTTGATATAAAAAATATTCATTTACATAATTTATGCCTTCTACAATTCAATGAATAAAATAGCCAAAACATCTCAAATGTTTATATGCTTCAAATTATTAATGAATAAAAATATATTTCATCCAAATGATTCAACAATATCAGAATTAAATGTTAAATCAAATCATTGTGGCGATTTTTCAATCATTATCATTGATATTTTCATTAGGCCAAATCTGAATTAATGGCACTTTCTCTCATCTTATGAAACTCTCTATATTCCGTTGGTGTCATCAGGGCTCTAAACATTAAAAAAATGTGAATATCTCCTAAAGTTAGAATTTCCAATTTTGCTCAAGTTTCTTTTATAAATAAAATATAATTATTTTTAATATAAGTATTTTAATATCGTAAAATGATACCTGAAAATAGTTTCAAACTTGACCAAGGACCCGTTTTCCATCATTTTATCATAAATGCTTGAACAGGTTTCTCTCTTCTTGGAGCTGAGAAAGGAAAAGTCAATGCCTTTATAAGTACTCTGAGCCAATTCCTCAGGACAAAAGGGATGTTCCTCCTGTCTCATTTTCACATGGATCTCTTCGGCTTCTCTCTTCGGCTTCTTTTTCTCCTTTTCCGGCTTCATCGCCTTCTCAGCTATTAATCCCTTTTTACTCACGTTTTCCACTTTTCCAAGCGGCAAACTATAATAATTGCATTTTATAACTGTATAACTAATAGTAAATATTGAATTTTATAATATAAAAATGCCTTTTTATTAATATGGGAGAGTTTAATTAATTAAAGCTTTTTACAATTTGAATTAAATCCATTTTTCTTACGCTTTTAATGGGCCTTTTAGAACGGGAGTGCTGGAAGAGCTTTTGATTGATGTTTTGACCAAATGTAAGCGCTTTTCAAGAACAGAAGCAGTTTTAGGTCTGGTTTTCACAATAAGGTTGTTCTTCTCAACTAAAGGCTTTTCTATGGATTTCCCACGAGTTAAAATCTTTCGCTGTCTTAATGTTTTGCTGTTGACTGAAGAAGATTCCTCCTTTGGATCTTTTGTGTCCAAACTTGCACTGTGAATTAACTTTTTCACTTTTCCAGAAACTTCTTCTCGAGTTTCGCTGATTTCAATGTTGAGTGAAATTTGCTTTTTTAGAATTTTGTCGCGACCCTTTCGAACAGATAGCTTTATTTTCTCTGGTGGAGATTTTTGAATATTTGGGTCAATTTGAAGATCATTTTCTAATGATGGAGCAATTGAGGAAGTTGAAGAAATGGAGTTTAAATTGTTTTCCAATTTGAATCTATTAAGAAGTTTCTCGTTTTTCTCTTCTAATTCTATGCATTTCTCTTTGAGGAGTTGCTTCTTCTGTTCGTAATTCTCTTTTTCGGGTGAAGACTTATTGGGTGAATTGTCAGAGAGCATTGTGGCGATTTCAGGGAGTTGACTCACGAAAAGAGAATTCCCAAATTCAGGGAGTTCTGAAATATTTGCAGGGAAGTCAAACGAGGCATATTGTCTTGTAAGCATTTTCCTATTGTCTTCTATTTTTGATAAATTATTCTCAGATTTCCAGGTTTGGCAAGAAATTAAAGATTTCTCCATGTTTTTCGTCGGAATGTCTAAATAATTTGTGTTAAAAAACATTCATTTGAGATTTTTATAATTTTATATTATATTAGTATATTTAATTATTTAATATTGTTTTAAGCTAATTTACTAAGAAAACTAACATTTAGTTATTTAATAATGAAGTAATATTAAGGAAATTGTCTAGTGTAAAAGGCAACTTCATAAAAAGTAAATGTTCTAAATCAATTAAGGTAAATGTCCTACCTTTAAACTCATTTCCCTCCTTTTCACATTCATTTGCTTTCTCGTTCCTCGATAAAATTTCATTATCGAAGCTAATTGCTTTTGCCCTTTTAAACCCCGATCGTTTCCTCATTGATGAACTGGAAATCTCAAGTTTGTCCTCAATGATTTCTCCTTTGTTTTGACTTGTCTCTTTGTTACTTTTGTCTTTCATTTCACAGCTCTCATCTTTCTTCTCTTCCTCATCTCCGACCTCAAAGTTGATTCTCCCTTTCCTATAATTATCCTCCCAATACATGTTTTGCAAATCGATCTTAATCACATTTTGACTCTTTGTCTCTTCTTCTTTGGGCTTGAGAAATGAATTGTCCAGAGATAAACTCCTGGCTTTCCTCCATCTTTTCGCTTTCTCAACTTCCATCTTTTTGGCGACCACGAAATTCTCGTCTTTTTTATCCTCCACATCTTCATCTTGGAAAGCATCAATTGAATGAGTTTTTGAAAAATGGTAACTCTGCGGTCGGATTCTTCTGTTTCCCTCATTTGTTCCATAGTTGTCTTTTGATGAAGGTCTGGATAACCCAAAGCTTCGATTTGTACTAATAAAAAATCATTAAAAATCTAAAAATTGTTGTTGAATTATTAAAAAGGATTAATCCGTCAAACCTAACATATATACTAACTTAACTTTATATATACTCATTTATAAAATAATGCGAAAATTTATTAAATCATATTATGTTAAAATAAACTTAATTTGTGAATTTTGATAATTAAATATTTAATAGAGTTTATAATAAATGAATGTTAAAGGGAATTAAAAGATGTTACCTTAATTTGACTCTTGGATTAATAAAGAACTTCTTGGGGACCAGCCCGTAGAATTTATTAATCATAAGGATGTCCGGGATATTCTTGTTCTCACCAAAGATCGTGCTCCGTACATCATGATAATTCTTCTCGATCATCCTGAAGACGCAGCACGTGAGGAGGTTCTTTGGGTTGACTGTTCACTTTGGAATTGAGAGCCCTTTGAGTGCTTTATTGCCTTCTTAGCCCGAGTGAGATTGAGTGTTCGATAAAGTCGCCATAGAGACGCTGAAGTCTTCTCAATCGTCCCTAACCTCATTAGATGAGAGTTTCCAGGGGCAGTTGACAGCTTGAAAGGAGTCATGAGAAAATACATTCTACTCTAGAATTTTATATATTCATATTTATATCTATAAAGGCAATAGCTATACTATGTAGCTACAGTTCCACAAAGAGTCTCCCTCATCAGAAACTAAAAACTAATATTAGGAATCTATACTTATGACTGGCTATGATATAGACATGAATTTTATGAAATTTAGTAAGTATTATTGATCAAATATGCTCACAGAACCAGATTTATACTTTTACTCTTTGACCATTTGTAAATTTTGCATGAATAAATGAAACGGTAAAGTACAGATAAGCAATATTTCTTATGCATGAAATATATAGAATGATCAGTGATTTCCTGGTTATTTAAACCTAATTGCTTTCACAATGTTCTCTGGCTGGAAATGGGATGAGAAGCTCCAGGCACTCTAAATTCCATTATTTTACCCTTTGCTTGTCAAACAGTCATTGTAAATTAAATTACTGTGTATAGAACTGTGAAAAAATCAATGTTTTTAATAATGAAATTGAATTCATATTAATAAAACGACTTTTTTAGTATTACAAGCTTTCTTATGCTTTGTGAGGAATGTGTAAAGTTGATTTTTTGATTTCGAGATTTTCTTGTATTTTAATTAGCTATATGATTAAAACTTTGAAACTAATTAATTAAATAATTAAAGTTTATTTATGTATTGGTCATGCATTTTCATTACTGAGGTTAAGTCAGAAAGATAAAGTCAAGTTTTCGAGTAAAAAAACAGCTTTTTTTTTATACAGTTTGAAAAATTAAAAGTCACACATTTAATAGTAATTAAGAAAGATTTAATTAAATAATGTCTATTTTGTGGACTATAGAGTTACAAATCTTGGGAACTATTTGAATAAAATAAATATTATTACGTTCATTGGTCATTCAAATGAAGTTGAATTGGGAAAAAACTCCTATGTTCTAATGAATTTTAACATCAATTGCTTTTATTTTATTTTCTCCAGAATTTCTCACCAATAAGCTACATGAATTATTAAATTAGTTAACCATATATTCGAGGGTTTTTTCCAGCATCCGATTCACATCCGGCATCTGACAAGTATTGATTTCATCAATTTCGGCCTTCAAAGTCGACAATATCGCCTGGGAGGCTTCCAGTTGGGGGAATCAAAACCTCGACTTTGTCTGGGGTTGAGGCGCACATGACCATGGCATTCGATGTCACCCCATGTATCATGGCAGCTTTAGTATTGCAGAGCACGACGACCATCCGGTTCTTCATTGCCTGAATTGGGACGAATTTGACCTGGGAAACGAACAAGCTTAGTTTTGGTAATTTCTTAATTTTAAGTTAAATTAATTCAACAGTAATTAAAGTAATTAGTATCCAATTGTAATTAAGATATTGAACTTACGAGTCCACACACGACCGTCCTTGGCACTGGTTCACCGACATCAATTTTGATCAAGTAGTGAGTGTCAGCATTTGGATGACGACCAACTTCGACAATCTTTCCAATGCGGAATTCAAGTCTACAATTTTAAAGATTTTTTTAAATTAAAATCCCCAAATTACAAATTAGTAATTGTAATTAATTAACTAATAAGAGTTAAAGGATATAAATTTAAATAATTTGACCTATTGACTTCGATGATGTCAGAAGAGGGAGGAGCCGCTTCTCCTTTTCCTTTCCAGCCTCTCCGATGGCTTTCTTTCCTTGGCAGTCTCCTTTGTTCGAAATTGGCTGTGGAGCAGCCGGGTTCTTTTCTTCTCTCAAGGACTCAACAACAACGTCTTCTCGAGATGAAGTAGCCGTTTGGGCCGGAGCCGGCTGAAATTTTAAAATGTTTATTTAATATGTAATATTATTAGTTGGGAAATTCCAGGATAGACATTTATTTATGGATGAATAATTAGTAAACTATGAATCATTAGTTAAACTGGTTAAACCTTACTTCCAATATTTTATCCAGCATCCGAGACATATGTATCTCTGTGCAGTCCCGAAGCCAATTCTCGAAAAAAAAGTCTCGATCTTTCTCAATTTTTGAGAGATCCGTCCTCAACTTCGAGTTTTCAGAACAAGCAAAATCGTGTTGTGCCTTCAGCAGTTCATCATCTTGGAATGCTCGACTAAAATAAAAAATAAATCAACATTTTTCTATTAAAACGCCAATTGAAGTCATTGTTAGAATATTACGTCATTATAGAATTAAAACATTACATTTTTACTTTTTGATTATTCAAATTAACGATTGCCCGCTCCTCGCTGTCCATGCAAACACGTCCACAGGCACAGAACTCTTCATTCATAATTAGTCAGCTATTGGAAGTTATGAGTCAAGTAATCAAATGTAACAACCAACTGTAGGAAATTGAGTTAGGGAATAAGCATGATTTTCAGGCTTCGGAAATTCAAATACCCTTTCCTCCAAATAGAAATATTTGGACTTTAAATGGTATTAATAAAAGTCTTAATAAGTAAGAAAGCTGTAATAAGTTCAATTTGGATACCTAGAAATATTATAAATAATTCCATCGACAAGAAAGCAACGTTAAAGCAAAAAAGCCATAAAAATCCCTTTTCAACCCTTTATCATCCAAACGACCTAATTTCTCCGGATTTTACAATTTTATTAAAGGAAGGATAAAAATAAATCGCTATTTTTATGCATTCTACCTACGTAAGAAATTGTTACTTTTTGATCCAGATAATATTTTTACTAGAAGGTTTGAAGTTAGAGTGAAAATGAGTTTTTAACTTAACTTTGTCAACTTTTCAATAAGGATATTCTCATTCTTTATAATCCTTAAGTTAATATACAAAATATAATAGAATATTTCCATTACAATATTTTTCCTTAGTTTTGATTGATTGAATCAATAGCAATTTCAACAGTCAAATTGAGTTACTGTCAGAGCTCATGGTCACTCCTTGTCACTTTCTGTGAAATTCCTTTCCCCCGCGCATACGAAAATCATTTATCATATTTTATTAGCTATTAGAATGTGTTGACTTGATTATTGGCATGCTACCGCTGTAGTATATGGTTTTCACAAGATTTCAAACATGAAGGGGACAAGGTTAACAGATTCATCAATCAATAATAGCTAATAACTTCATCGTGAAAAACACTATAATTGAGAAAACACAATAGACTAGAGAGGAGAAAGTAAATTATTAAAGCTCTTTTCATTATCCTATTTATTATCTTTCAGAAATGAGTAAAAGTTAGATTTTAGATGAACTGTCAGATGGGAATTCAGTGTGTTTTCGGAATGTTCTGAAAAACTTTGTTCATTTTTTAATTTTATGTAAATTTTTAAGTTTCATGTAGTTTTAATTACATCTTTTACATTCAATTTAATTAAACTTAAAATAAGTAAAGTTTAAGAAAAGTAAAAGTTAATTAGAAAGAAATTCCAGGCAATTCATGAACATACATAGTGACAATAGCGAGCTTCATGTCCCCTCGTGTCATTGGAATATAAAATGAACGAGTTTTATTTTCTTTCCTACTCTTATTTGATGATTCGGGGCAATAAATTTTTTTCATTAAATGGATTGTATTAAAGGGAAGAGAAATGAATAGGAGTAATTCGATGCATTTATAAGAGAAGGCATTTGAGAGAGTTGGGAAAGTTCCTTCAACCAAAAGTCCAAACAGTTCCACCTTGTCCCAATTCCTCCATTTCTTCTGGGAAATATCAAGTGAATTTCATTTCCCCTTTCCCATTTCTCTTCATAAATGGCTGATAAATGGCTTTGAATGAGAAATAAATGACTTTAAGTTTTTGTGAAATGTGAATTGAACTCTGAGACGTGGTGAGGTGAATTGAGACGCTCGTCTCAACTCGCCCCGTGCGTTTAAAAGCAATGCATTACAATGCTTTTGCAATGCATACTTGTGTTTGAAAAGGCGAATGTGTTTCAATTAACCCTGTTTTACTCAGTGGAACCTACTTTCACCGAAATCATTTCTTTAGATTTGGGACATTGTGAGAATCTTGAACAATTGTAAAATATACATCGCGCGATTCATCCTTGCAGATTCCCTGGTCCGGAAGGTTTCGATTATTACGAATTTAGTCCAATTTTTTAATTTTCAAATATTTGACCTTTCTTCGATACTTTGTAAGGGGAATTTGTTTAATTTCTTAACCCCGTTTAAATTCTGATTTCAACTGGTGTAATTAGAGATGGCTGAAGAGAAGGATTTTTATGAGCGTAAGCAAAACAATCTCCCTCCGGAGATCCTCAACCATCCCATGTACCGACGTGGAGTTGAAGCCAATCTCGACCCCGACTGCTTCCTCTTTCTTGGAGACTACGAGGATCGATCGATTAGTAAAATGGTCCAGTATTGGCTCCCAACTGGATCCATGTTCTTTGGAGCAGCCAGTGTCATGTTTCATAACAGTGTCTTGAGAAGACCTCTTTTATCAAGTAAAATTGATATAATTTATATTCAATATACTTTTTGCATTGTATTTCACACAATTATAAGTATTCGCCAATTATTATTACAGGTTTATTAAAAGGAGAATTATCATAAAGTCGAAAAATTCTTGGGTTTAATCCTGTAATTAAATTTTTTAGACATCCCTGGGATAATCACAGCTTCAGTTGTTGGTCTTGGAATTGGAGTTTGGATGGAAAAATTTAAGAATTCATATTTGTCTGAGAGAGATCTTCAGTTATTTCATTACATGACTCTTCATCCAGAGGATTTCCAGCCTAAAGGTTCATTACATATTTTCCAATTCATTTTGGTTAATCATTTGAGTTATTTCAATTAGCTAATTGAATTAACTAAAAGAAACTTAATATAAAAATTATTTATATAGTTATTAAATCTCGCAAATAGGCATTAATTATTTTTAAATCATATTTCAGAGCGAGTGAAGTACAGGGACTACCTAACGCATTGGATCCCAATCCGATAAGAATCATTTACTGAATTTAAACATGATGTATGCCCTGTAGAACGAATTCTGATGCTATCAATTAACAACTAATAATTATACTTTATTTAATTGATGCTCATGATTTCTTAATAATTGTTAATACATGAAATATTATATAGTCGTGAATTTAGTGAAAAATTAGAACGATTGTACGCATTGGAATCAAATTTAAAGGTGTAAAATAAACTGTTTATTAAAGTACAAACTTTGAGGAGCATTGTTGAACTTTAAATTAATTACATTCATGTTCAAATATCTTTAGCACGGTTCCAGAGGACGAAAACCAAATTTGTTAGGTACACGGACGTTCAATGTTGTAATATAGGGTTTTACACGCACTTTAGTTATTTAATTAATTTATTCCCAATTAAAGTATTAAGTAGCCGAGGGCCTGATAGTACTGATAATGATTCATGAGCCAAAACACGATCTGAGATTTTAAACATTAATAATGAATTCAAATATATAATAATTATCTCAATTGTATAAATTAGCACGCTATAGCCTAAACTTAACATTTTTTGAAATTGAACCTTCCATCATATTTTCATATTTTACTTATTAGTTTAATTACGAATTAGTTTTCTATTTAAATGGTTTTTGGCATCATCTCTTTCCATATCTTTATGAAAGTATTTTAGCATTTGAGCACACTTGTACTTTTCGTACATTTAACTTTTAGATAATTAAGTTTTAATTAATCTTCCAATATTCATCATTGTATTATGTACTAATTCATCAAGGATCCTACCTACAATCGTATTATAATTTTACAATCTTTCCTACAATTAAACTTATTCATTGTCAATTCAAAATTAATTTTTACTTATTGCCTAAATATTATCAACTAATTTTATATCATTGCTCGAAATCAAAAGATCGAATATTCGATTAATTCTAAATATTTACCATTAAACTCCTCAACCTGACATCAAACTTAAATTGATTATTTTAATATAAAAGTATATAGATAGGGTTCAGATTCTTCATTTTAGATCCCATTTATACGAGTACCTAATGAGTTTTTTTCTGGTAAACGTTCACATATCCTAATCTTGATTTTTAACATTTTTATATACAACATGAGATCAAAAATTAAATTCGTATTCATCTTCATGTTCAGACTAATGAGAAAACACTAAAAGTTCGCAAACAAACGAACTACAATGAAATACCTATTTATTATAATTACAGTTAGTTATAGGATATAATCCTATTTATTATACAATAATAGAATTACACTGAACATCCTATTTAATACTAGTAAGTACTTACATTTAGCATTTTAAACGATTAACAATTCTTTTAACTAATTTCGCTGGCAATGAATAATAGATAAATGCACGTCATACTATTTACCAATTATTGTAATAAACACAACTCTTTTACCATTAGATTGATAGTCCAAAGATCATTATATAAGTAAATCATACTAAAATTTAATTAAAATTAGCAAAAGAGCACAATAATTTAATTTAAGTACTTAATTTGACTCCATTCTAAACAACTTTTATTTACATTTTGCGCACTAAATCTGTTAAAATTCTACCAATTTCTCATTATTATGTATCAATGTATATTTTTGAATGTCATTTTAATCTCCTTTGTTATAAACTTTGAGGAAGTCCTGATGTGTCTTGGATTTGAAATGCTCAGGGTAGAATTCCCTGCTCTTGACAATCACTCCGCACACGTGGCACTTGAACGGGGCGTCCTGCATTTTGCTCGCAAATCTCCGCTCGTGCCAATTCATATGAAGCTCATAGTTCTTAATGAACTTGATCTTCTTCCCACAATGCGGACATTCGAAATTCGCCAATCGCCCGCTCTCGATCTCGCTCTCGACGTGGACCTCGTTGATGTGGATCCGCAGCAAATACTTGCACTCGTACTCTTTGTTGCAATACCCGCAGGCCAACTTCTGCGAATGCACGTGTTGGAAATGCCGATTGTAGTAGACTTCCGAGTCAAAGATGATTCCACATTGGAAGCATTTGAATTCTCCGTATTCGTCCTCGTCCTCGTACTCGTCGTCTTCGTCCGAGTCCGTGTCGTCTTCCATCATCTGCATTCCCCTTTCTTCGCTCTCATCTTTCAATTCCTCCTCCTCCTCATCTTCATTGTTCTCCTTGTCGTCTTTACGGGAAAAATTGTTCTTCGTCTCGAAAATAAACTTGATGGGCAAATCAGTTGAGGAAGAAATTGTCGTTGTGGTCGTAATCATCGAATAGTTAGAGACATTATTGGATTTTCCTCCTTTTTCAACATTACTTGGATTCTTTCTCACACAGTCTTGTTTGGAGCGTCTCGGTGGGGGCTTCGGTGGATTTTTATTAGTTGCACTCACTGCAGTGGAATTCGAAAAAGTATCATTAATGTTTGTGGACGAACAATTCCCATTTCGCCTTTTATTAGAATTATTCTGGGCTGGCGTATTATGATTATTATTGTTGGTATTATTTGCGGTGGATTTATTTGTTTTATTACTATCTCCAGCATTGGACTTTGCCAATTTCTTGCTTGAAGTGGGCGGCGGACTGAGTTCTTTCCTTTTCCGCTTTAATTCTTCTTTGGATCTCGTTCGCGTCCCGCAGCCGCATTTGATCTTGGCCGAGGACTCAACAGAGCTCGTGTTGAAGTCGGGGCCTTTTTTCATTGTTTTTTTCCCATTGTAAATGGGGATCCCTTCAGCCTCGGCCTTTTCCCTCTCGCGCATAATAATTCGCAAAATGTTCTCCATTTCCTTTTGGCTCTCCTCTGCAATGGCCTTCTTTTCTTTCGGGTCGGGTTCAGTGCATTTTTTAATGGAGCGCTTGTGAGAGTCGAGTCGCTTCTTGTTGGGAAATTCCTTTTTACAATCACAGGTCAGGGGTTTATTCGCATTCTTGCGCTTATTGGACTCGTCACTCGCTTTGTTTTCAAGATTGTTAGTAGCTTGAACTTCAGCTGTGGGTTTATTAGCCAGAGACACGGAGGAATGTTTAATGGTTGGATGTGATAAAATGGCTGGTTTCCTCCTTTGTTGCGTTTGAGCTTGACTTTTGAATAATTCTTCTTTTCCTCCAATGACGTTTGGATTCACCTTCCGTTTGATGTCGGGGATTTTGACAGTTTCTTTTGTGTTTTTCTGGTTAGAAACGACTGAATTTGTCATTTGGGGTTTAACAATTGTGAATCCTTTTGAAATGACTTGAGTTTCAATTCGGGCATTTTGACTCCGCGTGTTCATTTTCGAGTTTGATGCTGGTGGTTGAACGGAGGGAGGAAGAATTTTAATTTTCTCTTCTTTCTCCTCTTTCACAATCTTTACATTTTCCACCACCCGGGGGATTTCATTTCCAACAGGGCCATTTGGATTTGATTTCTCTTCAGGGTCAATTTTGACAAGTGAAGGTTTCTCTTTTGAATTACTCGCTTCTTTCCTTTGCCTTTTCGGTGATTCGATGATGAGAGGCTTGGGAATTGAAGCCTTGTCAAGCTTGGACGCCCCGTTTGTTTTCCCCTGCCCAAACAATTTTGTATCTTCGATCACCGTTTTGAAATCCTTTCTAATGTGGAATTTCTTGAAGAACAGCGGCTTGAGGTCTGCACGATTACTTCGGTATCTCGTTGAAACCCCGGAAGGATCCGAATGTTTGTAGTCAAAATGCATCTTCACGTCGCGCTGACTTTGGAATCGAGTCGGACAGACCTTGCAAGTGTATTTGAAATCGTCCTTCTTCCCCGAGTGGCAATTGAGGTGATGGAGAAGGAGAGAAAAGTCAGTGAAGGTCGAGAAGCAAAGTTCGCAGCGGAATCTCTTGGGGTCATCTTTCATGGCAGAGTAGAGCGAGTTGCTTATGCCGGACTCGTCTTCGGAAGAGTCATTGGGAATCGCATGGGTTTCGCGTGTATTGTCACATGGTGAGACGATGACTCCTTTCCTGGTTAACTCAACATTGCTATTCTTATTCGTTTTATTTTCTGTGGGTTCCTCTTTGATTTTAAGGATTTTCAGTTGGCCAATTTCCTCTGATGAACTTTGCGAGCTTTTGACCATTTGGAATTTGGTGTTTATTGGAAGTGAGTCCGAGTGAACTTGCTGGATGAGCGAGACGGTCGGGGGAATCAATGCAAATTGAATGAGGCAAGTTTCCGGCATGATGATCAGGCCGTTCGGGTGAGTTTCACTCGAAATGAAGTTCACGCAGTTGAGAGTCATCATTTCGTTTGGAGAGTTTTCCATCATGGCTTTCGAACTCTTCGTCGTCTCCTCGTCCCCTTCAGACATTTCATTCACGATCATGGGAATGACATTGTCAATGAACATGTCCAGCTCGATGTCCTCGTTTAAACCTATTAATAACCATTACAAAAATGGTATTAAAATTTATATCATGAATTAGAAAGTAAAAATTAATAGTTGTGTTAAAAGTGAAAATATTCTTTTCCTACTTCCACTATAAATTCGGGGAGATGTTTAATCATATTTATTAGGGAACAAAGGGAAAATAATTGAATTAATCGTACTTTCTTCAATGAGAGTCGGCTCATTTGGGATCTCAGCAAGCTCTTGAATATCAATATCACAAAGCTGAATGTTAGACTCGATCAAGTCAATTAAGGACAAGGTGTCTTGATGAGCATCCATTCCGCTTTTTCCATTCTCTCCGTTTTCTCCATCCATTGGCATATGATTCAATGATTCATTCATCCTTTCGATTTCAGCTAGAATAATAAAACATTCCATTTTGACTTTTCACTTTCATTTTGTGTGAATGTGAGATCTTTGAATAGAGCAAGTAGAAAAAGATTGAAAAATGTGAAATTATCATTACATTTATAATTTTTGGCATCATTTCCATCTTGTACATTAGGTGATGATGAAAGCTCTTGATTCTCCTTCCGCATTTCACCCCGCTCTGTCTCATTGTCCGATGAGCTTGAACACTGCGTTGCCATTCCCATTGAGGAATCCCCAATGAGATTGAAGAGCTCCTCTTCGGCAGGCGACAATTTGGGATTCTTGTGGTGAAAGCGGAAGTTTTTCTCCATAGCCTTTCCATCTCCCTCACCAGTAGTATTGAGTTCTTTGGCTTCTTTTGCATGATTGTCTGGAGCGGAGGAGATTTGAGTAATCTCACAATGAGTAGCATCATTGAGCACTGAAGTACCGACGAGAGTCAACGAAGACGATCCTTTCATTAAACTTCCACCTGCAATTCAAAATATGTACAACATTAGCAATAGAATTCAGATATCTATGCGATTAAAGCATAATTGAAAATCATAAACTCAACTATTATTTAAATCTCTTTATCTCGAAATATTAAAATTTTGTAAGGGAATTTAGTATTTAATTAAATAAAACTTTTGTTAATAAGTTTTACGATGTTGGCATTAAAAATAATATTTAGGAATATACTCGGATTTATAACATTTAAACTCTTTTAAGTTCAAACATTGATAGTATCGTTGAAATTCATTGTGAATAACTAGCTTAATGAACTAAATTCTAAGATTAAAGGGAAAATTAAAATTTGAATAGACATGGGGATTTTAATGGGTCATACAGATATCAGGAGATGGGGAAGATTCGCCATTTTCACTTGTTTCACTCCAGCAGGTCTCCTCCTTCGTCCCTTGGATCCTCGTCCTCATCCTCCTGGAGATTCCCCACCTCGTCCTCGACCACGACGAAAATTGAGCTCGAGCGAGAGAGTCGAGGAGAGAAGGCTCACATGACGAGTGCAAGGAAGGGTGAAAGTCGCGAGGCCATTTCTCTGGATCTGCTGAGTGTGTCTGTGTTAAAGAGTATATCTCTGATGATCTCTGCACGCATCCAGCTACGCAATGTATACGAGGATGGAAGTCCACACTGGCTTTCTACTCCGTTGTTAGAGAAGAGAAATGGATCGATAAAAAGCTCGAGAAAGCATCCGGACGGGCATTTAGGCTCAAAAGACCCTCCCGATCCCCTTCAATCATCTCCAGACAAATCAAACAACAAAAGAGGAATTCAACATCTCTCACTCGCCATGACTATTCTATGCCCACATAAATGCTATATTTAGCCAAGTTGAGCTACTTTATTTTACTTATAAGAATATGACTCTCGTAGTAAGGGATCCGGTTTCCCTGCTCAATTTACTTTCCCTTCACTTTATGTGCAAACTTAGCTACTCTAAATCTAAAGTGGATAAAATCCTAAAATGTATTTAATTTAAAAGATTTCAAATATAAGAAACGGAGTCGTTTATTTTTGGTGTATGCACTTATTTATAAATACTAAGAAAATAAACTCTTACTCACAGTATCATTTTATTCATTCATAATATATATTTTTTATTTGAAATCATTTAAAACTTTAAGCAGGCTTGAATGACAAATTAAATAAAAACAATGTGTACAAATACATAATAATGCTTCAGTATCTAACGATTATCTAAAAGGCTGTATAAAGTGATCACTCCTTAACTTGATGAATTGAAATCAGGATAAAATAATGAGAAGACTAAGTGAGTGTAAATTAAAATATTTGTTAAAATATAATTTATAAAATTAAAAATATAAGAGTACAAAATATGTGTGTGAGAGTAGAACTCTTTAAATTAAAATGCATTTCTTTAAAAAGGGTAATAATTAACGTAAAATTGAGAAATGGCAATTAAATTAAGAATGACTAGAAAAATGGCAAATCCTCCAGATAGGATTCCTCATCATCGTTGACAGAAAGAATGAACTGGACAATTGCATCTTCAGTCTGCGACGATGAACTTTGGTCCCATGCGTTTCCTATAACAAACAATGCTCAGAAACATAAATGTCAAAGGAGGCATTCGCAAATTAGCCTACTAGGAAAGTGGGCTCATTTGGATATTTTATAAACGCTAATTTATTATGCAGTACAAACAGATTTAGCCTTTGTGACTTACTAGGATTGAATGGAGCAAATTGAGGAGTTGAGGATTTCATAGCTTCATTGGATCCGAAGATGAACATTCCCAGAAGAGAGAGAGCACAGAGGATGGCCAATAGGGCCCAAAAGACTTTCCAACTTTTCCTAACTTTTCCCTCTTCGATGTGGAGGATCGTTGGGCCGGGATGATGAGTCGTTAAAACCTAATTTTCATAAAATATTTTATATTCATTGCTATGAACTCAAACTGTCGAACTGTGACGCTTAAGAAAATCAAAATCTTTAAAGGGAGAAAACTTTAAATTCGGAAAAGCACAACGGCAAATAAATAGTTGCACTGACAAGCTCAATTTGAGCTCAATGTAAGTACTAAATATACTGTAATTGCAAAATAAATGGGTTTACCTCAGTGAGGAATGTTTGAGCCGGTGGAGCTGAAGAGTAGAAATTGTAGTTTGGATGAACACGCCGCGTTGAAGGGGCGGCGAATGTTTGCGGGAAATATTGGACGTAAGTCGGAAGTGACTGTTTCGGATAGCGACTCATCTTCTCAATCACGCAAAGAAGGAACTTCCGTAGTGTAAATGTCCGACTCCGACCTCCAATGAAATCCTGTTCGCGAATGAAGGTTTCCTTATCTTTCTCTTCTATCTATAACATCATTTCTAGTCTATTTACATGTGTTTTCAATGTACTATGGGTGGGTTTGCATATTAGTTGATGTAGATTTATCTCCATGCGCTCACAATGCTCCATTGTCTAATCACCGGTGCACGGTCAAAATATTTATCTCTCGACCGCCCTTGAACTTATCCAAATCAAGGGCTTCCTTAAAGAACAAAGCAGAATCTATTTGGATTATAAATATAGTGTATTGATTGAGTATTTGAATTTTAAAGGTATTAGCATTACACTCTGCAGAGGAGAGAAGAATACGAGAGTTGATGGAGAAAGTCCGAAAAGACTTAATCCGTCCAATGTTCAAATCAATATTCGAAACTGATTTTATTAAAGAATTTACTCCTTTTACATTTAAAATGGGTTTTGATTATTACTCATAGTTATTGCTTAGGAGGAAACCTTTTTTATCGTTTAATCATTAACAAATAATCAATGATAATCAACGTGATGCCTGGTTAAATTATAAAAATTTTACTATTTTTAATTAATTGATAATTGGTAAAACCTGTTCATTTAAAATGCATTATATGAAAAGTAAACAATTATTTCAAACAAGGACTTTGAAACTTGAAATTTGAAAAAATATTTTTCATATTTTATTAATTCACTCATTAAATTAATGCCATAAATGTTCCAAGTGGAGGTTCTTTCTCCTTGTCAAATAAAGAGCAGTAGGCTCTGTCCGCGAGAGTTGCACAATACGCAATCAAAATTTCCTTGTCTTTTCAAATAATCTAAAAATTCTTCCATCCAAAATCCACGCGATATTTTTAATTTCTAATTATCTCAGTCCGTCCAATGAGATAATAAGAAATTAAAAATATCGCGAGGATTTTGGATGGAAGAATTTTTAGATTATTTGAAAAGGCAAGGAAATTTTGACTGCGTATTGTGCAACTCTCGCGGACAGAGCTAGTAGCGAAAACTCTTTATACGTTGAAGCTGAACAAATTCTCCATTTTAAAAAGTCATTAAATTCATCTCTTATGTGTAATTTTGAAAATACAAATATAGATATAGTTATATAATTTACCTTATAATCAGTAGGTATTGGATTAGTTAAAATTGAGTCTTATCATAATACATTTCGAATTAAACGCAAGTAAATAAATATAAATGTTTTATTAAAGATTTACTGGATAAATTAAATAAATTTTAACTGAATGACTCAAAGTCGAAATGCTTTTAGTTTTAAATTAGTTAAACATTTTCCTTTGTGAACATTTTGTAATTATTTGTTGAGTATTTTATAATGACTATATTTGGAGCATTTTCATTGTAAAATTTATTTTTATATTGAGCCGTCGAATATTTCCTGAGGGACTATGAGGAGGAAATAATGGGAAAGGGTTGAGGCATTTTTAGAATGGTCCATCAAAACCCAAAGGGTCGAGTATTAAATTTTCAACTCCTAAATGAGTAACTCTGGAAGTCATGCCGCCTGAGTGTGAGAAACAGGAGCTTTTCCTCCTCCAAGAAGAGGAACCTGCACGGTAATCATATTTGAATAATAATTAGGTATATTACAGAAGAATTTATAAATACGAGAAAGAATAAGGCAATGGATATAATTATCTATTTCATTATGTTAATGATGTATTAATTAATAATGAATAATTATATTAGGTATATTAGGAATAAATTGTAACCATTATTATTTTGATTCAATAAATATATACAAGTTTAATCTTATCCCTCCAAGATTTCTTATTTCTGACACCTTTTGACCCATTCATACATCATTCCTTCACTCATGTATTTGTGTTCTTAATGTAAGCCGTCCAGACGCATCTGTCATATTTTTGTCATAACTCTTCTGGTTGTTTGTGGCACAAATGAAGGGAAATGGAAGAGAAAGAAAGCCTCCTCTATTGTTCCTTCATTGGAATTCAATGGACCCAATGCATTAATGAGAAGATATGATGAAGATATCGAAAAGGATTTGATAAGAAATGTCCGAATTGATAAGGAATCTCAAGGGTTTGACCCATAGCTCCATTACTTCATTTTTTAATTTATGTTAAAAATCATGTCTGATTTAACTTCGTTTGAGAAAGACCAACACGCCATGGCCCCTATGGGAGCATTAGAAAATAAAATGTATTTTTAATTTCAAGTTATTTTCCAATTTTATAATTGCTCTTGTTCGATTGTTTTCTTGTGAAAATCCTTTTGATTTTTTATTTTATATTTCAGGAATCCCGTGGTTGATGGCGTTCGCCACCAAATCACCGGTGACTTGGCAAACTACTCAGAACGGAGAACAAATGTTCAAAACGAACTAGCTCCTCTTAATAATCAGTTTCTAACCCTTGAAACTCAACTAGATCCTCTTCGTAACGAGTTCCGAACCCTTGAAACTCAACTAGGTCCTCTTCGTAACCAGATTCGAACCCTTGAAACTCAACTAGATCTTCTTCGTAACCAGATATTTTCGATTGGTTTGGAAATGCAACCTCTCTATAATCGGATCAATGTCCTCAATGAAGAATTGAGTTTTGTCGATTCTCAAATTCATGCATCCATTGTAAGACTCATTTTGTAATTAATATCATATTTATTAAAATTAAGTAAAATTGTTACAATTGATCCAAATATCAAATTCTAAAGGAAGTGTATTTAGGAATACAATGCACAATATTTTAACTTAATATGTAACTACTAATTTTCTTCTTTTAAAGCTTGCAATTGTTGAGAGTGAGGTGGAAGCAGTTATTGCAGAAATGCTCGACGGAGACGCTGAGATACAAGGAGAAGGCGGAGAAGATGGCCAGGTTCAAGACATGGGGCAAGGTCCCGACATAGGGCAAAGTCAGGACTTGAGCCATACTTAAAGGTGGAAGAAGAATCCAAGGTATTCTTTAAATGAATAAAAGACTCGAAATTGTTGTTTTCTTCTGAGATATTATTATATCTCATCAATTCAGGTGCGTGAAGTACAGCACTAGGAATTCGCATTTTATACTAGAATATGTTTAAAGTTCATATTTGAATTTCAAATTTTCCGCTTATTCCTTAATTATATTATTTAGTGAGCAAGTTTTACGTTATTAAAAGCAATCGAATTACACAGTAATGTTTGTGAAGAACAGTTGAATTATTGAACAGCTTAAATTTAATTACATATTCACAAAGCGAAGGAGGATCCCCGAATGATGGATAATAACAAGGCGTGGTTTGAATCACGTCAGGACAATCGCCGTAGTTTTTCAATATTGGGAAAATGTATTGTCATTGGGGTCAGAATCGCCTTTTATATTTATTGGGTTTTGATTATTACTCATAGTCATTTTGACAAAAATGAAAGATTTAAGGTCATTTCGGGGATCTATATGTCCAAGATACAGTCTATGATTATTATACATGCTTCATTCCTTACGTTCATTTGGTGGGGTGAAATGCCAAATGCAAATATCACATGGATCAAAGCAGCGAATTACATTTCAAATTATCAATCTCAATCTCTTATTCATTTATTTTGCCGACTTTGCAGTTTTTGGAGCTTTGCAGATTTCATTTTGGATTCATCATTGGACAATTTGCTTAGGACAAAACCCGTTTTATATCATTTAATTATCTACAAATAATCAACTAAAGAGTATTAATTAAATACCAACATTTTGTTGCATTTTTGATTTTGTTGCATTTATAAAGAAAAAAGCATACCTTTGTTTCAAAAGTGCTAATTTATAATAATTGGAATCGATTTTTAATTCTTATATAAATAAACTATTAACAATGGTTGTTCGACAATATAATGACGAACTTAAATATTTGGAGAAAATCACTCCAAATTCCTGGAGAATCAAAAAGGGATTTCAACCCAACATGAATGTAAGCTTTAATTGCGAATATTATTCTATATAAAATGTAAAAACAAAAAATAATAAAGGACACACAACAGAAGTGATCGTGTGAATTGATTCAGGTTGAAGGCGTATTCTACGTTAACGATCGATTGGAAAAACTCATGTTTGATGAGCTACGAAACGCATGTCGACCTGGGGTCGTCGGCGGCTTTTTGCCTGGAATGAAACAAATTGCAAATGTTGCAGCTCTTCCTGGAATTGTCGGAAGATCCGTTGGACTCCCAGATGTTCATTCCGGCTATGGA
Organism: Neelides sp. FZ-2019; assembly: GCA_009869795.1. Taxonomy (NCBI): domain Eukaryota; kingdom Metazoa; phylum Arthropoda; class Collembola; order Neelipleona; family Neelidae; genus Neelides; species Neelides sp. FZ-2019. Next base: position 17,468 of record VJMY01000562.1, on the reverse strand, counting down.
TTTGCCATTGGAAACATGGCTGCTTTCGACATGGCCAATAAAGATTCAATTGTTTCCCCCGGTGGTGTTGGATTTGATATCAATTGCGGCGTCAGGCTTCTCCGCACAAATCTCTTTGAAAAGGACGTGATGCCTGTGAAGGTTAAATTATAAAAATTTTATTATATTAGTTTTAATTATCGAATAAATAGTTATCTGAAATATTTAACTATATCGTTATTGGTCGTTTAATTATATTTAGTTTTGCTCAATTAAGTCATTAGTTTAAAATTAAAATTAAAGGAACAACTGGCTCAGTCCCTATTTGACCATATCCCCGTTGGCGTTGGATCCAAAGGGATCATTCCGATGAATGCGAAGGAAATGGAAGAAGCTCTTGAGATGGGAATGGACTGGTCACTCCGAGAAGGTTATGTCTGGGCCGAAGATAAAGAACACTGTGAAGAGTATGGACGAATGTTGCAGGCTGATCCATCAAAAGTGTCGAGTAGAGCAAAGAAAAGGGGATTACCTCAAGTAATTATTAAAAATCATAGTTCTTTTTAACATTTAAATGAAGCAAATGATCTATAATTAATTTTCATTTCTATTGCAATATTCGCGTATGTATTAATTTCATTTAAATGTTCTGTTTAGCTCGGAACATTGGGAGCTGGAAATCATTATGCTGAAATTCAAGTCGTATCCGAGATTTACGATAAATTCGCAGCAGCTAAAATGGGAATTGAAGAGAAAGTAATCATCATCTTAACCTTTAATTTTGGATATTGTTATATTTTTTTGGGCCAAAAATTAATTGTTAATTTAAATATATATTGTATAGATACATAATAATAATATATATAAAAATGTGAAACTTAATTTGTTATGAATAGGGTCAAATTTGTGTGATGATTCATTCGGGCTCAAGAGGTTTCGGACATCAAGTCGCTACAGATGCCTTGCTTGCAATGGAAAAAGCAATGAAACGAGATAACATTGAAACGAATGACAGGCAGCTCGCGTGTGCCAGAATTTCATCAACCGTATTTCATCATATTATAATTATAAATTAATGAGAAATTAGTAGGTATGCTTTCCTTTTATTAATTTCATTTTTATACTAAAAGGAAGGACAAGATTATTTGAAAGCAATGGCAGCTGCAGCTAATTTCGCTTGGGTCAACAGAAGCTCCATGACTTTCCTTACACGCCAAGCCTTTGCCAAAATGTTCCAGAGTTCTCCCGATGATCTGGACATGCATGTGATCTATGACGTCTCACACAACATTGCTAAAATAGAAGAACACATGATTGATGGAAGACCGCATTCTCTCTTGGTTCATAGAAAAGTAAGTTTCTTCTTTCCAATTTGGAAAATTAAATTAAAATTCAATTACACTTAAAACACAAGGGTTAAATTAAACGCATGCCATTCGAATTCACAATAAAATTGGTTTATTAACTAACTGTTGTTAATTGCTTTCAGGGTTCAACACGTGCATTTCCTCCGCATCATCCTTTGATTCCTGTGGATTATCAGCTCACTGGCCAACCAGTTCTTATAGGAGGAACAATGGGAACTTGTTCTTATGTTCTAACTGGAACTGAAAAGGGAATGACGGAAACCTTTGGCTCAACTTGTCATGGAGCGGTAACTCACATTTTCACATAAAATTCTCTTAATTACTTGGCTGAAACAGTTTCTTTTTTATTTTAATATTATCAGATCTAATCACAATCACTCAACCAAATCTTTAACGAGGAAACTTGTTTTCATATATCTTGTAAAAAGATATATGATTTCCATGTATGTATCTTTGCGATATTTTCTAATAGTTTTTCAATGTTTGGGACTAAGGGTCGTGCCTTATCTCGTGCAAAATCCAGAAGAAACTTGGATTTTAAAGAAGTTTTGGACAAGCTGAAAAGTCAAGGAATCAGCATCAGAGTGGCGTCTCCGAAACTCGTCATGGAAGAAGCGCCAGAGAGCTACAAGAATGTCACAGACGTCGTTGAAACTTGCCACGAAGCTGGAATAAGTAAAATGTGTATTCAACTCAAACCGATCGCAGTTATTAAAGGTTAACTCTTATAATCTCTACCTTTACACAAATCAGCCAACAAACATCCAATTTGTACCAACATAGCATGAAAAATACTATTATAATACTTTTAACCTTAATTTTTTAATGTTTCTTCTCACTTGTTAATCTCAAATTACCTATGATTTAAGCCCCTCATAACCCCATTGTCTAATTTAAGATTATCGAAATCATAGAATTTGACTTCTAATTTTTGATACCATTGAGCCAATTAATGCTTTCAATTAAGTATAAATATTTTAAATTTATAAATATTCAATGTTTTATAAATTGTAATTAGAATATGTTTACCAATGTATATTTATATAAAATTTTTATTGTACATAAATGTTTCCCTGTTTAATTGTCAATAATATGAATGTATTGTAACATTTATTTTATTATTCTATTAATCATGCATTAATTATTTTGTATTATCATGTGAAGTATTTTCTTTCGATTAGAATATTGAGATCATTAATATAATTAGTTATTTTGGGTAGTCAAGCGACTTTACAACCAACTCCATTTCTTCGATTATTTTTTATGAAATAAGAAAAAGGCTTTGATTATTAGAAGCAACAGTTGCGTTTTGGGTTAAAACTAAACTGATGAGGAATTAGAGAACATCTTCATTTTTCACTCCGGGCTATTCCATATTTGTCGTTAGTTAGAAAGGGATAGGAAATGGAAGCCAAAAAAGTTCATCCTGAAAAAGTGAAAGGGAAAGAGGAAGCAAAAGGGAAGGATGTTCCGAAAGAGAAAGAGGAGAAGAAGAAAGAGGTGACGAAGAAGCCAGAGAAGAAGGAACAGAAAGAGTCGGAGAAAAAGAAATCTGAAGACGAGGATGACGATGAAGACGAGAGCGACGACAAGGACGACGACGATTATGACGCCAATCAGGGAAAAAGAAAGTCTTACTATGTCCCAAAAGAGCTCAAAGTCCTTGAAAAGACTCATCTCATTATTGTTCAGCACAAGCTGTCTATTTACCAAGTTGACTATGGATTTGCGGTAATGGAAATCAAGAAACATAATTTATTAATTTTACTAACTGAGAATTAAATAGAAATTATGTATACAGTTTTATCAAATGACTTTAAGAAAAGTTTAAAGTTATAAATAAGATTAAACGTATTTAATGATGCTTTTATTTTATATAGACGAACAATCGATATCATATCTTTGATAATTTCGGAAACAAAATCTTCGACGCGGCTGAAAATGGAAAATTTGTATGCATTTGCAATGATGGCTATGACTTTAATCTCAACGTTTATAGCAAGGATACGCCGGTGATGACTTGCAACGTTCCATATAACTTTTGGCATTCCTGCTTTGGGAAAAGCAAGGGAAACGACGACATGGAAATCAAATCTGGCTATGGTTCCATCATTGGTTATGTGAGTTTAATTTAATTTAATTCAATCAATCAATGAAATGAAATTGAATGATCAAGTTATTTAACTTTGCAATTAATATTAATTAATTTAATAAATTCCTCATTGTATTTGTTTAATATTTATGTCATAAGTTGCGTTTTTCAAGCCTAAATACGCAAAATATAATTAGTAATTTAGTAACAAGGAAATTATATTATTAAAGGTTCATCAAGAGAATTACAATCCTCCCAAGTTTCGCATAGAAGACAACGAGAAAGATACGGTGTTTTATATCAAAGGACCCAAAGTCGAAGGTCGCCTCTCTTGGCGCTTCATTGGTGAAGGAGAATTTTCCATTTTTACGGCCGACGAGTCGATGAAGATCGGGAAGATCGCCCGGGTCAAAGACGACGTGTTGGGGGACGAAGTCGAGAACGGCGAGAACTTTGGGGTTGAATGGCCACAAGAAGTGAACGCCGGGGACAAAGCCACGTTGATCTGCGCCGTCTTCCTCATCGACTACATGTATTTCGAACGGATACACAACAAGAAACAAGCGGTATCTCACGGGATCAAAAAGGGGAAATATGGGGACGGCAAAAAAGCCATACCGGAAGTTGAAAACACCAAAGGGAAAGAAGCAGCAACCGAGGATGAAGACGAGAAAGAGTCAAAACCTTCGAAGAAAGGACCGAAGGCGGACAAAAACCGGAGCAAGATGTGTATGAAGTCAGGGACAGAGAAGAGGAAAAAAAAGAAAGGAGCTGCGAAGAAGAAACCGGACGACCTGGCCAGGCTGGACGGAGGTGGCGGATCTGATGTTCTGTTCTTGCTCTCAAAGGACTTTGCCATCGGGTCCTATTTCTTCTTCACCTTTGGACTCTTCATCACCTTGCTCATGTTAGAAGTGAAACTCTTGTACAGATTGTCCTTTACATGAGAATTGGCCATTAAAAATGTTGTTTTAAAAGAGTTAACTTATTAGAAATAAATTCTGATTCATAAAATGTTTTAATACTAGCACACTCAATAATAATTGATTTTTTGCTTATTTTACTTATTTATGTAGTTAGCTGGCTGAGATGAAAGGGTGGAGAAAATATTTTAATCTTATCTTATAGACTTGATGTTTTATCTAAAATTTATCTTACAAGAATCTTACAAAACTTACAATCAAATCTAACTAAATGTAAACATGCAAACAATGGAGTATGAATGAATGGGGCAAAAATTCACAATTTTTCACACCTATGTAGCACCTGGTTAAAAGACGGGATAGACGTTGGAAGTTTAGAATGTTATAAATATTTGCAGCTTGCAGATCAGAGTGGCAAAGTTTCAATTTCACTTCATCTCACTTCTCACTCACTCATTGTCAGTTCAGAGTTTCAGAGATTGAGGAATTTATTAGTCTATAAATTGTACTTTAACAACTAGTTTAATTATTTAAGATAGTTAAAGAAAAAAATTTTGAAATACAAATATCCTTATGTTATTTACGATGAATTTTACAAAGAATAGGATTTCGGATCAATAGATTATGATAGCTTAATTAAAAATCAAGGTTGAAGTTAAAAGGGAAATTAGAAATGTCGAAACCAAAGAGGAATTCGTATTCGATCCAGTACAAGTTGGCTGCAATCAAACGGGCTGAGAACACGTCGAACGAAAGAGCAGCAAGGGATTTTCGGGTTGACACAAAACAAATCCGCGAATGGAAAAAGAGAAAAGAGATTTTTGGTAAAACAATCTTTATTTCGATTCTCAATAATTATTAGCTGAAAACTTTCAATTTCATTTATATATAATTTATAATTCAATGTTTAGAACAACTTGAAATGTCCAAGCGAAAACGAGTGCCAAAAGGAGAAGGAGAATTCTCTACTTCTGAAGCTGTGGAGGATAACCTCGGATGGAAGCTTGAAAATAGAAATCTCTTAGCAGGTACAATATCAATTTAATCGTGAAGACTGAAAAACTATATAGACCAGCTATTCGGCAATTCTCTACAAGTTCAATAAGCTTTTGAGATATCGTACATCAAAATATGTAAAAGTTTCTTGGATAAACAATGTTGAAATATTGAGTCATTCACGAAATGAATTAGAATTGAAATTACAGTAATTCAGTGTAATGGGTCGATTCCTTTTAGGGACGGATAACTCAAATACCGGGGACGAAGATTTAACAATGAAATGTTTAATTTGCTACGAAGAAGCCATGTGCCTCCCTGGAACATTCGACACTGAAGATGTTCATCCAGTTACAACTGTCCTTCGTCTTTTTAACATAGAAGAGAATTTCCCAATTATTTTCAACCAAGTGTTACTTTCTCTCTGTCCGACCTGCTTGAGTTTGATCGAAGCCATAGAGTCAACTTTTGAAGAACTACAAATCATATTAGAAAAGACGAAGCATTTTCGCAAGAAACTCGCAGACGAAATTGTAAAGGGCTACAACCAAAGTATCTCAGATGGAAAAGAAAATCAAACGAATTTTCAATTTAGAACAACGCTTGTAAAAGGTAAAGTTGCAATTATTAAATTAAATATAAATCAGATAATTAGCATTTTCGTTAAATACAACATGACGTACGTTCTTTATCTTTAATCATGTTTGATATTTACTTTAATTAAATTTATTGATTTTTTTCTAAAGAATTAAACCTGTCTTTGAACGACGACGTTAGTCAATTTAATGTATCCAATGATTGTGAAGAAAATCAAGTTAATTTTAACGATGAGTGTCCCGGGTCAGAACAAATAGAAGATTCTACTAATGAAAAGCCAATTGATGAAGAAGTAAATCAAAAAGAGGAATCCCAGGATTTTCCATTTTTACACAACGAGAATTCAGATGACACGGTATTTGATATGGAGACTTTTGAAGAAATCGAGAGCAAAAGGAAACTTAAAATCTCCATCGAAAAAATGCCATTACTACCTTCCATGTTCAAAGACGCACACATTCCTGAAACATTTGTAAAAATCAAAACAAAATCAGTCAAAAAGATCATTGAAGATTCAGACTCAGATAACTCGGATTCATCCAGTCCTTCAAAAGGCGAGAAAAAGCCGAAACTTGCTCGATTCGATGAACTTGGAAATGCAATGAAAAGGAAACGAATAAGAAAACCCAGATTCCCTCATGTCATGTATGAAAAGTGTCGCGAATCTTCTTGCCCTGTCAAATTCCGTGTTGAGGATGGCGACGTGGAAATGCGGTTGGAAGCTCATTACAAAAAGGTTCATTTGGGCATCAAGGCAGCTTGGGTTTGCAAACTTCCCGGATGTCACCGGACATTCCACAGCGTGACGAGTCTTCGAAGTCATGAAGAACACGGCCACGGGGAAGACAAGAAGAGTTTCCTGTGCGAATCCTGCGGTCAAGGATTCAAAGAGTCGCACAATTTGAAAAGTCATGTCAAGACGGTTCACAATGAAAGACCCTTTGAGTGTCGAACTTGTCCCAAGATCTTCCCAACCCAATTCCAATTGGATGCTCATGAGGAGAGACACTTGGGGAGACTGCCGTACAAATGTTCGGTGTGCGAAGAACGGTTTTTGAATAAAAGAGAGCTTCAGAGTCATTGTGAGAAAACTGGACATCCGGTTCCGAAGAGCTCACCTTGGAGTGAGAAGAAGAAGATTGGGAAGGGCTCGGGAAGGTTTAGGAAAATGGATTTGCAAGAGTTGCATTGTGTGCCGTGCAATAAGTATTTCTCGACCAGATCCTCTTTTAAATGCCACGAGAAGACGCATTTAGGGATTTTTGACTTTAAATGTGACATTTGTGATTTCAAGACGACGAACAAGTTGAGCTTGAAGCTTCATCAAGTCGTTCATTCCGACGAGAGGAAATTCTCTTGTGAAATTTGCGGAAGATCTTATAAGAGGAAAGGAGTTTTAACTGAACACATGAGGTACTAAATTATCCACTTACTAAATCTAAATCTTTCAAGAAAAAGAAATAAGTTAATTTATCAATATACCTCATTCTAAAGACATTAAACAAGAATAATTCAAGATAAGTACTATACTTAGTAATATGTAATTTAATTAAATAAAATAATAATAATGTATTTTTATATCGAATAATAGGAAACACACAGGGGAGCGACCGTATAAATGTGGAGTGTGTAGCAAGCAGTTCACAGGAGTGAAGAATCTTCGAGTTCACATGAGGAATTGTGATAAATCCCTTGAGCTCCAATTCGAGTGCATTGTTTGCGGGATGAAATTCACATGTCGGAGCACAATGACCAAGCATATCAAAACCAAACACATGGATTTGGGCGAAGAGGAAGTTCAAAGGATTCTCATTGCCACGAGGAAGGACCGGTGGGACAATCCAGCAAATCCCAATCAATTCAAAGATTTCACGAGTCCTAAAGACTTAATGAGGAGTTCTCAAGGCTCAGAAGCCTTGAGTAATGAGAAGGGTAATGAAAGGGTCTATTTTCATAATAACCAGGGTCCCATGAGTCCTTCGCTTGTTCAGGATCCTTTATAGTGAAAACGAATTTAATTGAGTTTCAACTGATGTATTCCTCCTTCCAATTCAATTGGAATTTTTAAGTCGATTAGTACTGATTGTATACCTTATAAATAAAAGGTGAATAGAAATATTTTTATATATTGTTAATAATTATATCAACTTTAAATTCCTTATTTAACCATACATTCATATGCTTAAATCATAAATGCATAATGTGGGCAGATAAAGTAGGTTTAATACCAATAATGCATACTGATATTAGTAGATTCAGATTTGAGTGAAAAAGGGGTCAAATACTTATTGTTCAAGTTAGGGGGCTATTCATTGCGAAAAAGTTTTACTTTTTGATTGAGCCTTAATTTCTCATTCTGAGATTCTGATATTTTCGACTCGATTTTTTTGAGGGTTTTCCTTCTCATTCTCACTCAAATTTACAATGAATTCAATTTGTGTCATTGTTTAATTCAATTAATGTAATTATATGTAATAGGCATAAAAATTGATAAAGAAAAGTTATATCTTCTGTTTTAAATTAAAATAAACAAATACATTAGTATTTTAATAATTAAGTTTTCATAATTCCTTTTCATCTTGTCATTTATAAGTTCCGAAATGAGTGAACTTCAGTTACCAGACATGACAATGTTCAAGCGTAAAAGAACCATGTTAAGTCTTCGGGATAAGGCTCGAATATTTGCTGACTTGGATGCGAATGTTAGCAGAAAGGTCATTTATGCAAAATACAACATTGTGAAATCCACACTCACAAGACTACTCAAAACAAGGTCAATTATTGAGCAGTCCTTCTCTTCTTTGTCTGGGGTAATCCTTAATTAATCCAATGCATTATTAAACTTCCAGTTGATATCATCATGAGTTGCTAATTCTTAAATTAACCGAAATTAAAGTCATTGTATTATTTATTCATTTTAGAATATGAAAAAGGTGAGAAGATCAAATTATCCTGAATTGGACGAGTCTCTTTTCGAATGGTACACCAATCGGCGGAATGAAAATCTTCCCATCAATGGAAAAATAGTTTCAGATCATGCCAATTATCTCATTGAGCAATTAAATCTTGGTCAAAGTCTCGGACTACTTACGACGAGTTCAGCTTGGCTTTCACGATTTAAACAAAGACATGCCATTAGCTTTAAAAGCGAATCAGCGACTGAGACCGGAAATTGGAATTCCTTACGAGATGAGCAGGATGAAGTGGACAATCTTAATCTTATTGATCATTCTGGTTTATCTCTCACAGAATCTTATGGTCAAAACATCACTTTACCACCATTACCACGTAGGCTTTATTAAGATTCACCTTTTTAAAATTATGTACATTTCTCATTTTAAGCTATTTTTTTTAGATAAAAGTGAAAACTGTTAAATAGCTAATGCATATTATTTTTTAATTTATTTAAAGGAACTTTGAACTGTTTCCTTTGCTTTGCCGGAATTCCATTCGAAATCTTTACTGATGAAATGAACAAGACGCAGAGAGCAGCTTCCTCCGAGGCCATCACCACTTTAGTTGACTTATTCGAAGAGATCGAAGGGAAAAGTGCAATGCAGAAGAGGAGCTTTTACAAAACTTTACTTTGCAACGAGTGTTTATTCCAGATTGGTTTCGTTGAGCAATTGTTAAAGGATCTTCAAGAAATCAAAGTGAAATTGAAGGATTTTCACACTATAATTAAAGGGAAAGTTCTTCAAAGCTTCCAACAAACAACTTACATGACCAAAGAGCAACTTCAAGTCGCAGATGTTGGAAATACGAGAAAATTTTTTGTTGAAGGTAATTAAACATTAAACTTTGTTGAAATTAAATAATAATAATAATTAAATTTATCATACAAAATAATCTTGAATTCAACTGTAATTCTTATTAGTTTTATTTTAAACCTTTGATTTTACAGAATTAAAAATTTTGGCTTCATCCGAGCAGCCTTCCAAAAAACAGAATCCCTCCATACCAAAGAATATTGTATTAAAGTCTTTTACGGAATCAAGAAAGGAATCCACCAAGGATCTTGTCTCAATCAAAGTAGAACCCAGGGATCCAAATGACTACGACAATGAAGACGACGATCCTGATTATTTTCAACCAGAATGTCATTACGGAGATGATGATGATGATGATGATGAGGAAGAAGGTCAAGAGTCACAATCAACGTCAATTCAAGTAGAAACCCCTGAAATTCCAAATATCACTTACAGTTTCAACGGCATCAATTGCACCACAACCCCCCAAATCCTCTCGAGTCTCATGAGCAAAATAGGGAAAGTCCAACTCACCCGCCTCGAAGAAATGGAACAAATCAAGGAAATCCTTTTACAGTCAAATAATTCTACAATTAAACTCCCGGCCAAGTTTCTCAAAAGACCGAAAACCTGTCGAAAGAAAATCATTCGCCATAATAAAACCCGTCAGAATCCTCCAACATCCAAAATTGAAGGATTATCTTTGAAAGAGCGAATTGAGCTTTTGAAAGCCAAATATCCCCCGTCAGCCCAAGCCGGCGAAATTCAATATTGTGATTTCCCCAATTGCACATACCGGTCCCGGTCCAAATTGTACCTTGAAGGTCATTACAAAATTGTCCATTTAGGAATTCCCAAACCCTTCATTTGCGACTTTCAAGATTGTCAAAGTGCATTTCGCCAGTTTCACCATTTGGAAGAACACAGGATTTCCCATACAGGAGAAAATCCATATCTTTGCGACGTTTGTGCTGCTCCCTTCAATAACTACTACACGATGAGGAAACACGCGAGGGAAAGACACGTGGACAAACCATGTCAATGTTCCATTTGTCCAAAGGCCTTTAAAACGGATTTCGAGCGGAGAGCTCACGAGCGGAAACATCTGGGAAAGAAACCTTATTTGTGCTCTGTGGACAACTGTGGGTTTGATTTTGACAATGTGAATCTCTTGGAAAGTCACCACAAGGAAGCTCATCCGGAAATTCCTTTCCAACTCCTCGATGCAACGCCGGTTCGAGTGGAGAGGAAAAGAATTCTCAGACACACGAATATTCCGCCTTTGAGGAAAAGGAGAACAGTCAAAGCCAAGTACCAAAAGCCGAGTGAAATAAAGGAGAAAGTGAAAGAAAGGAAAGAATCCCTGTTGGATTGCAAATGCAATTTTTGTGGACATATCTTGTCATCTGTCAAAGCTCTTAGGTTTGATTAATTTCATATTTTATTTTTTCATTGCTTAATCCCTAAATACTATTTTCTCAAAGTAATTTGCTTTTTGGATTATTTAATTTAATTTTTAATAACAATGGTAAATTATTCTCGTTCTTATAAAAAAATTAATAATCCATTTATAAGTGAGGTTAATAAATAGTTGTAAATATTATTTTTCAGGAATCATGTCAAGGCTCACAAAGGCGAATTGGATTTTGCATGTGATGTTTGTCCATTTAGAACAGTAACTGTAAGTCATCATATTTTAATAATTGTACCTATATGTATATAAAAGGCAATAATACTCTCATGAATATAATTTTTATTCCCGCAAGAATAATTATTGAAATCTTACTAATTGTTAGCCGAAAGGAATCTTTAAATAAAATCGTTTTATTCATTTAAATTTATTAGTTATTAAATGAATGAATTTGGTAATTTAGTTGATCCGACTCAAAGAGCACATGGTGACTCACAATGAGCGGAGCTGGAAATGCAACATTTGCGATAAAAGCTACAAAAGGAAACTTGGACTGATTGAGCATCAAAGGAGCCACACGGGCGAGCGACCTTACATTTGTCCCAAATGCAGGAAATCCTTCACGACCCACAAGAACCTTCGTTCTCACCTTGGGAGTTGCGACAAGGAAAAGTATTGCAACTACGAGTGCCCGTTGTGCTCCTTCAAGTTCCCCACAAGGTCCGTGTTTACCATCCACTTGAAAAAGCACAGAGAATGTTCTGCGGAAGAAATTGAAAGACTCATCGTCGAGACCAGACGAACGAGCAGATATACAACAAATCCTATGCTGCAAGTTGAACCAGCTACTTTGGCCATTCCCATTGCGAAGAATCCTCTTTGGAACAACGCTGACACAGGTGGATCTCAATTTCATGATGGAGAATCTTCGGGTATGCATTCATTCCAAAATTAAGTTTATGATTTCATTCCTACCTATTAAGCTTTGCTCTAAACTTCTAAAGAAGTCTTTTATACTCCATTTTGTTTTACAAAAACTAATTTTTATTTTAAAATCTTTAAAGTGCAATACTATTTGTAAATGAATTCATATATTAAACAGTTAACGTTTTTATTAAATTGACTTTTATATTGACTAAATTTTAAAAATATTTCATCTTTTCTTTTTTCTTATACTTGTACTCCGGGGAGGCTTTGTCATTAATTCTAAGTCATTCGTTTCTACCTGTAAAAATTGTAAAGGAAATCAATTATAAAATTTACTAGAAATTGTTCACATTTAATAAATTTGTTGATGTTCATAATTCTGAATGAATGAAAATATGTTGTTTTGTAAATCTATTTAATTACTCACTTGGCCTTCACTCCACTCAGATTTGAGTTCTTCGAGCATTTTAGGCGTAATGAGTCCTTGAGATAAAAGTCTCTCTGTCAATCGTCCTTTCCCAATGAAAGTTCCCTTTTCAGTCTTTTTCGAATTTAGAGGAGATTTGTATGTTTCGGATTCCTCATCATTAGCAGCATTATTAAGAGTCGAATTTGTAATCCCTTGAAAAATGTCCTCATTTTATTTATTACTTATTTTATGTACAATTTGCATTTGAAATAAAGGACTTGTCTTAAATTATGATAAGGATAAAAAGAGGAATTGACCAACCTCTGAGAAAATTCTGCTTTTTCCTCGACGTCGTAAAATTGTCTTCGTCCGTTGACTCCGCACTTTGTTGAGTCATTTCCGAGTTTTTGAGGAGACGTGTGATATTGAAAACTCCGAGTTGAATAATTGAGTCTAATTCCTTCTGGGTGTCTCGAACGAGGACAGAGTCGTGGAATAAATCTTGGAACCGATAACTGAACAAATTCATTTCATTAACATTAAGTAGTTATTTTAGTTTTAACAATTAATTTTAATGTTAAGCGAAGCTATTTTTTAAAATTTAAACATTTAGAAACCTTAGCCAGAGATAAAGGTCTAAAACATCAAAGACGGATTCTAGATGAACCAGGTCGAGGATTGTGTTCGGGGGATTAAAGGGCCAGCCAACGTGTCGGCAAAGCCAGTCAAATGAAATCGGCTCGTTCTTACTATACTGCCTTGCAAACTGTTTAATTTCAAATTAAAATTAATAATTATTAAATAACTGCAGTTAATTATAGCTAATTATTATAATATATATATATATATGCAGACCTTTAGGAACATTGTACAAACGAAGGGCATTTTTCTGTTGATTGGTGAGCAGCAGAAAACGTAACGAGCCCGAAGTGGCAGCGGAACATGTTGGATCATATCAGCTAGGAATTTGAAATCATCAATGTTGCACATGAAATAGAGCGAGTCATCCACCGTGCACAAACTCACAAAAATATCCTAAAATGCATTCATTATTAAAAATTTAACTTCTATAATTTAATTTAATAATTGAATACATACATTACTAGTTCATTTAATCTAGTTTGTCAGATTGATTCGTTTCATACCATGAGATTGCTCAGTGTGGCATTTGGGAGATGATAAGCGTACATTTCAATCTGATCCGCCGTTGGGTGAAGTCCAGCTTGAACGAGTGGCTCGGGTTGATCTTCCATTAAAGCTCGTAAGATCTCTAGATCGTCTTCTTTGAAGGTCGTAACTAAACCCTGAGTTAAACAGACATTATTATTTTAATAATTAACAGTATTTTGCTTATAAAATATAATAAGTATAGAAAGAATTTGAATGTTTAAGATGTGCCCTACTCTTGAGAATTGAGTTCCGTATCTTCCAGCTCTTCCACCGATTTGAAGGGCTTGAGACGTGGAAATTGTGTCCATTTCCCTCTCGCCCTTTTCATTGATTGTGGGTTTGATCAAAGAATAAAAAATAACTCTCCTAATACTCCTATCAAAATAATCAAGATTTGTCAAATTATATTAAGCTTCTAAAACCTCAAATTATAGCTTTAGACGTGCAATCTTGGCTTTGAAGTTCAGTAGAAATAATTAAATAATATGATAATTGGGAAAGTTATTGAGTAACTGACTTACAAATTAAGGCCCATTCCAATGGCATCAGTGGCAACCATGATTTTACATGGATTGTCAGGATCGTTGAATTTTTGAGATTGAGCAACTTTAGTCCCTGGTGGAAGACCGCCGTAAATAACGGCAACTTCTTTTCCATCTTTTTCAATCTAAATCAATTAGACGGGGACTCAGATTACATTGTAGCAAATAGTTAATATAGAATATTGAAAAGCTAAAGATAAATAAATGTTCGTTGAAAAAACATTGTTTAATTCCAAATCTTTTATATTAAAAAATTAAAATTATGTAAAAAAATAATATTAAAAAGTTTAATTTTAGCTTGCCACTCACCTGTCTTGAAACTGAATAAATGTCGTTCTTGCTAAAGCAAACAATGCAATCTCCAGGTTCAACTCTTTTCAAAGATCCTAAAGCTTTGTTTTCTATTTCCAAGTCTGTAAGTCTCTTGTATTTGTAAACCTTAAGCATAAAATATCAATAAATATTTTGCAAATGTGAAATTGCTAAATTATCTTAATTTTTAGGTATAATAATTTTTGGCTAATTAACAAACCTCTAATTCTTCACCAGTTGTAATTAAAAGACTTCTGATGAGCTCAATTGCAGCTGCTTCCCCACAAAGGTGAATCTCGTCTGCCATAATACCAAGGAGAGCTCGAGTCCAAGCCCAACCTCTCTGAGGATCTTTGATCATTTGAATCTCATCAATAACTGCGACTTCATCTAAAAATTCATTAAATAATCCCTCATTTAACCTGCAAACCCATGGAGTTTCAGATGGGTTTAATTAAATAAAAGACTTGCATGGAGTTGTAACTGAAGTCATTTCAACAGTACAGGCTACATGGCTTGCTGGAGATTGTTGGTCGGGGTTTCCGAGCCTTCTTTCTTCTCCAGTTACGAGATCACAGATAGTCCCCTTTAAGAATAGAAATATGAGTATGAAAAGAATAAAAAAGAATTTAACATAATATGACTTTTGTAAATAAATATTATAATTCCAAATCCAAATGTAATTTCCTAATATAATTTCATTTCACCTTTTGGTTTGCCTTTTGAAAAACTTCGTTTGCTAATAGTTTGAGAGGACCACAATAAACACCAGACTTGGCTTCAAGAAATCGCTCCAGAGCTTGATAAGTCTTTCCACTATTTGTAGGACCAGCGTGGAAGACAACTTTTCGTAATAAACCCCGAGCTTCAGGATACCTTAATGAGCATTTAGGTGTATTTTAATATCATATCCTAATATATAGGTGTATTAAAATATTTTTATACTAACCAATTAGCAGGAGAACGAAGATCAGAAATCTTCTTTAGATCATCCATGCACTCGAGATGTGGAAAAGTTTGTTTCGCATGGCGCATAAAGTATGGAAACAAATCATCAATATGGGCCATCCCTTTAGACGCTATGATGTCATTTAAAACTATGTGGAGATCAGTCGGAAGACTTTCATTTTCAACGCAAAATCGACGGAAACTTATAAAGGCTTGATGAAAAAGATAATCTAAAAAAGAATACCATCATGTTAAACATCCAATTTATTATATTAATTGAATGTACTAATTGAAAATATTATATTATACTAAATGTAAATGTATTTTAAGCATATAAATAATGAATTTCGCGTACTGTCAAGTCCATTTTCTAATGATAGCAATTTGACTTCGCTTCGGACAAAGAACTTGTTAAGGATTTTAAGAACATCTTGTTTAACGATCTTCCCAGTCAACTCAACACCGACATTCAACTCGTCAGGAGTTGGCTTGACGGGGACGGGAACGAAAAGATGAGATTGGGTAGCAGAAGACGGCGGTGTGGAAGGCCCAGCTCCATGTTCATGTCTTTTGTATCTCTTTTGAAACACTTCGATTCCGTTTTGGTCTTTTTTGAGTAAGATGGACGAGTGATGTTTGGATGATTTTGATCTTTGGTTCCATTTGTTAACCTCTACATTTAGTAATGTTCTTTCCAAATGAGTCGGCATGAACTTTCGACTTTGGTTTAAAAAATTCCTTCCAATTAGAGACATTGGAATTGAGGAAAATTATTGACAAACTCAAAGTTAGTTAGGACTCGCTCAGAAGTTCGCCGGTTATTAAAACTGATAAATGCAGATGATGCAATATATTTATATGAAATACATTAAAAATGACTTCTAAATCATGTGAAGCAAGGACTTAATTGTCACATATAATATTTGACTAACTATTATTAAATGCAGAAAATTAAGTAATTGGATTCCCAATTCCACTGTTTCAATTTTGATTGTTTCAAGTTCAACACTTCCTTGCTATGCTATATAGATAGTACATGGAAAATATAAATAAAAAAGTCGTGTGGATTCTTGTAAATGCCGCAATTCATCTCATTGAATAGGACTCCTAACATTTAATTCCTGACACAACAAAACCGCCTGAAATGGAAGTTAATAAGTTATAAATAAATAGACTTTAACTTTACTAGTAGACGAATTTTATGTAGTGCAATAAGTTATTTAGTTTTTATTGTTTATTAAGTATAGATAGAATTAAAAAATTCTAGTTATTTTTAAAAACTTGTAATTTTTCCAAGATATTAAAAGTAAAAACATTTTTACTTATGTTCAAGATAAAACTTTGTTCAGTTTGTTAAATGTAAATTGAAAGGGTTAAGTTCTTAAGTTAGTTTTGCCTTTTGCAATTGAAATTTACATTAAAGATTTGTAGATAACTTGATAATTCAAAATGATGACCTCAAGGAACAAATTCGAAATTACTCCAGAAGAATGGCGTCCTTACAAGTTATGAGTATTTATTTCAATTCACATATTTAAAATATTGTATTAAGTTTTATTTGACTAAAATTGCATTTCTAACTTATTTTATTTGTTCAGCACGTTGCATCAAGAGATTTCACTCACTGGAATCAATATTTCAAGGAAAACCATTATGGTGAGATTCATAATTGATCAGATAATATTTTAATAATTTAATCGAGTACCCATATAATCAGACCAATTTGATTTGTCGATCTCTTTATAATGTATAATACCTTCATTTATTTTCATTTTACGAATTAATATTTTACTAAAATACGGTGTATTATTTTAGGGACTTGTGGAAATGACATTTATTCCAAAATCCAGCAATTTAAGAAACATCAAAGTGAACGTGAAGCAATGCAAAGTCTATCGGATTTTGATTCAAGAAACCTTTGAAGCTAATTTCGAGTATTATGATCTCACACAAGAAATCACAGTTCATGACGCTACAAACAATAATTTTAGCATTGATCAATTTTCCCTTAATCATCGTAATGCCGTTTTAGAATGCGACACAGAC
>VJMY01000561.1:0-47967 GCA_009869795.1 Neelides sp. FZ-2019 | reverse complement strand
AGTTATAATAAGAAAAGTGAATAATAAGAAAATAGCATAAGAAGTGAATGCATTAATATGGAAAGGTTGTACGATAAGAATATCCTATGAAGATTAAGGTATAAGATGTAAATGGTAAAATAAGAGATAGGTGTACGAAGAGATTGGATCATATGTAAAGTGTTACGAAGAGAAGTTTACGAAGAGAACGGAGGGTCCCTTAGCTAACGTTTATGTATGTTAAAGTGCAAGCACAGAAAGCATTCTTGTTCTTCCCTCATGGAATAATAATAATTTAATAATTAATCTATATTATTCATCAAATATTCTGTGTTCCATATCAACGTGACCCATTTGCTCCAACTAGCCCCATTATACAATTAACAATTTGTAACATATTTAATAATTGCGAATTTGGCATTTTAATATACATTTAACTACCTAATAAACCTACTACCATTCAATATAAAATATGCTCATTCACGCGTATGGACAATTTATGTTCATATTGTTCATATACATTATACATAATAAGTATATGAACAATTTATTTCACCCACACATAAATACCTTCATATGGCGTTTCTTCATAGGCTCGGGCACCAAAGACATATAAATACATACTATTAACGTAGCCGTAGATTAAAATGATAGATATTTCTCTTACATGTTTTTGTATGTTAACAAATTAGAAACCAAGTAAGATGATAGAGAAATATCTTTCATTTTAATCCGCGATTGGAATAACTTTTTTTTATCATGTTTTTTAAACCCTAAAAAACGTGTGATGAGTTTCTAATTAAATATTTAATTTAGTTAAATGAATTTGACTTTGTGGATGTGTGGAGTGAGTGCTCGGATGTAAGGGAAGGCCCCTTTAAAGCGGCCTAGCGGGTCCTTGTTGAGGGGCGTCTGCACTACGGGGAGTGAGGGACTCCGCCTCTCCATCCTACGCTCGCTTTTACCTCAGCATAGGCACAAGCACTAGGATCTCTCCAAGTTCCTCCCCTCCACCACCACGCGAGGCCCCATGAAGGAATTTTAATCGCAATTGAGTTCTGGCGCTTTCACTCCAGTTAAAAATCATTTCTTGGGCTAAAAGACCTCGTTCGAATTCTCAAACGCATCAGAGATTGAGCAAGGATGGGGGAATGAATGGAGACTTGGCCATGAACCACGACGTCTCCGACCTCACACCAAGAGCCTCCTTCTCTACCCTCATTTGACTAGAGAAACCAGAGATTAACGACGAAGTGTGTTATTTGGTTCGGTTTAATGGAACAAATCAAGAGACCAATACGTTCCAAGTAGTCTGAGCCTCAAAATCTGGATTCGAACTTTGTTAAAGTCAACTCTAAGAAAGGTAAATTAGGCTTGTTTTTTTTTTACTCAAAAACATATTACCAACTATGAACTCATTTGGCTCATAACTCACGAAACTCTTTTTTCTAATAACTAATTATGGTTACAGTTAGGTTTTTTGTCGAACGTGAGATTATTTTTTCCTTTTATTATTATTTTTCTTCATTCCAACCGGGTTTCTTGTAAACAAGTGGAATATTTCCTATTTAATGAACATTAATTACGAATTTTCTCACTAGTTTCACAAAAATTAACATTTAAATGTATTTTATTAGTTAAGAAGGTTTTTGACGTTAAATTGTATCGTTGTCCTATATTCTTTTAGATCAACTGGGCCGGAATCAAAATGATCGTTTCAGTTCCGACGAAGATAGAATTTCAAAGAATGTAAATCAAAATCAAATTATTAAATCGGAAGAAACATGGACGAGTTCCGCGATGAAACTCTGAAGGAGTTAATTGAAGTGAACTTAAACTTAACAGTATTTTAATCGGGAGATTAAGCATCACCAAGACTAAAATTTACAATCACAGTAATTGATGTAAGTCCATAATTGAATGAGAATTCAATTTTGAATTCATTTAAACTTAAGTCAGATAACTTTCTTTGCTTCATTTAACCTGAAATGAAAATTCAATAATCGGGTCTCAACTATGACTTGGAATATGTAATGCGCAATTATAAAATATGCAACAAAGTTAATTTGATTTTATTGCATTTAGAATCGGAGAAGGAAACTATAAATAAAAAATGATTTTTCTACTCAAAACAATTTCAATAATTTTTTTCGCCCTTGAAGGTAAACATTTATTTTTTATGTGTTTAGGTCTATGCTTTAAACCGTGTTAATTAACCTAATCAAAATGAATAGTGTAATTATTTATAGTTATGTAAATGTGAGTAAATGTAAAATTTAATTTATCGTCCAGGAGGAGTGAGTAGCGAAGGTGTGAGCGATGAGAAAGAAAAGTGGAATCTTGTCATTTATCCTCCAGCTGGGAATCAAGCCAATGTGATCCTAAAAAGAGTCGACGACACTCTCAACCTCACATGCATCTTGCACAAAAATGAGAGTTTGGCCTTTAGTGAGAATCGAACTGCTTCGATCACAGAAGAGATCGCATATGATCAATTGCACAAACTCTCTTGGTATTTGCCCAACAATCCGCAAAACAGGTAATGAAAAGGAATTTAATTAATTAACCACTAAATTGAACAATTATTATATATAAACAATTTTTTTCACCCTTACTTAACTGTGTACTGCGCGTGAATTATAATT
Organism: Neelides sp. FZ-2019; assembly: GCA_009869795.1. Classification (NCBI taxonomy): domain Eukaryota; kingdom Metazoa; phylum Arthropoda; class Collembola; order Neelipleona; family Neelidae; genus Neelides; species Neelides sp. FZ-2019. Next base: position 45,343 of record VJMY01000561.1, on the reverse strand, counting down.
TACTTTTGGTGGAATGAATAGTAAAAACCGAGTTGTTCTGGCCGAGTCGCCCAATCACACAGCTCTGACTCTGACAGTGATCAATTTGAAAGAGAGCGATTCGGGCGAGTACGAGTGTAAGGCCAAGTCGATGATTGATCTCATGGCCACTTCAGAGGGGAAGGGAGATTTTGCCCTCTCCGCCTCCGTGAAGATCACAGTGAAGTCCAAGAAGGGGAATTGTAATCCGCCGCTGTTCCTTTGTCCTTCTGGCGAGTGTCTCTCTCGTCGGTTCCTCTGTGATGGGAAGGTGGACTGTAAAGATGAGAGCGACGAAAAAGTCCCTCAATGTGGTGAGCTCAAATTCCTTTTCAGTCTTCACATTCAACTCAATTGAGTCCTTCAATTTCATGATATCTAAATTCATACAGGGCATTTTCGCAAGTCAATATAAATACCTTTTTTGAATTCCAGAGCGGCCGAATCCCTGTGAAAAGAAACTGAGGTGCGAAGACGGTCGATGCATCTCACCTTCATGGTGTTGCGACAGGACGATCGATCCGAATTGCACAGTCAGAGTCATCCCACCATGCTGTCGACATCTAGCTTGTAATGAACCATATTTACATATATTCAAAATACCATAAAATTCAAACATTCAAATGATCATACCTACTCATTATATGATTTTCATTAATTATTATATTTTAATTTATCCAGTTAATTCTAATGACTTGTCACAATACTCGTCGCAGCCGCAACCATACAATGATATGGGATTTCTCCAGACGACAATTTACACAGTCATAGGTAAAGACAAATATTACCATATATGTTTTGATTGCATTGACAAAAAATTAACAATTTATTTAACTTTAATATCACATTTGATCAATTCCAGGTTGTGCCATGGCGTTCATGTTTATCATCACGATTATGGTGATCGCAATCTGCAGGGTTCATTTGAAGCGTTCGTCACTTCCACGCTATCCACACCATTTGTCTCATCTCGCCCAAAGGGAGGACTCATGGACGAACATTTTCCTCCACTCGGGTATAAGCTCCTTTACTCCTCAATTGAATTCATTCAATACGAACAGCCTTTTAAGACTTGGCTATGAAATCCTCTGGCCATCCTTTCGCAAATTCCCAAAATATTCAGGAATTGAGTTTAAATGTGAATTGCTTTTAGGTAATTTCCCTTGTTCCGCCTCGACGTCTGGAGCTTCCGGCCTCCTCGTGACTTACAACATCAACAACGGCGTTCAATTCATGGGGAGGCCGATGAATCCGCCGCCGTACAGCGAGATCGTTGGGATTCCGCCACGCGAGGGCCCGCCGCCTCCTTACGTCTCTCTAGAGAATCTCGTCCGGAGCGAGGAGATTCCGAGCGAGAGGAACGAAGAGCCCACAGTCCTTCAACCCCTCATCCTCCCCACTTTCAATCACGAGGACCCAAGAGAGGATTCGCCGACTCCAGAAATAACCGTTCTGCAACCAAATGACTCCATTTAAATATTCACCCTGGGAACTCTTCTGATTCGCGTCGTATTCAAGTTGAGATTGGATCAAATTCATCATTAGCTCATTTCTCAATCCATTTCCTTCTTGCCCTTCGCATCAAAACTCCATTTTGGAAGATGGACGACTGATATCATTTGAATACGGAATCTAATCACAACTTATACATATTATAATTAGTAAATTTCATATCAAATATCTGTGTGAATCTCTGTTGAGAATCTTCTGTAATTAATTTAAGAGGGTAGTTTGGAAATATATGAAAGTTGTTTAAATCAGCGTACCCTCATAGATGCAACTTGAACGATCTGACCAACGGATTGAATTTGCAATTCCTAATCATAATTACTTAAATATCTTGACAGATGTACTTGAAATCTTAATATCAATATATTACAAGTAATTCTATGACTATTGTTACAATCATTGAGGACGTTTTAGTTGTTCAAAAATTGTAAATTCTTAACTTGTTGTATTAAATTAGAAAGAGTTGTGGTTTTTGTAGGCTCAAACAAAAATTATACTTACTTAAATGTGTTATTTACTTATTCTTTTTAAACATGTTGAAATATTAGTTTATTGTTGTTAATTTGTTTATTATTTTAGATTTGTCAAAGAAGGCAAGTTGTAGCAATACCACCGTTTGTTAAAAGCTTTTAATAATCACACCAATTGTTTCCATTTTGTTCTTAAATTTTATTTTTGATTCTTTCTTAATTTCATTTTAACTCGTTTCAAATTGTTTCCTTCTATTTGTAAATCCTTTTTATTAGCTGTTATATAATAAAGACTATTTAGTTGAATAATTTGTATACAAGAAGTATATAATATACAAATACTAGGTAGTTAGATAAATGCATAATTTAAACTCAAATCAACGAACATCTCATTCAATTGATAGACATTCAATTTCAATTTTCTTAACAAGTGAATTGTTCTACCTCAGCGCAGCTTCTCTCAAAAACTCGTGCAATTTTAAAAATATTTAATATGAATGAAGACTATTTATGTTGTATTCTAATTCATATCATAAAAAGGTTAGTGTTCGACGACTTTTGACATATCTTATTAATTAAATAGACAACCATTCACTTGATAATTTTTAAATTTTTATTAAGCATACAGAAACATTATATTGTATATCTTTATCATATACGAAATAGGTAATCGTAATAAATAATGAACTAATAAATTAAAATGTTTTTAAAATAACGTCTATTCAATCCGCCTCTTTCACCAATAATTCATATTACAATATTCAATTAATTTCAAACGGGCATAGGTGTTTTATTAGTTGGTAAGGATGACTATTTAAAAGTGAAAGAAGGAGTAACAAACTTAACATTTGCTAATTTATTAAACAAACATTAACAAACGTTCTTTGGCGGCTGGAGTTTCGATTCTGCTTCTCACGTGACTCTGGACTTGAACATTCGTATGAAAAGAGGAAAATTGAGATTATTCTCTCTTGGGTGTTCAGTCGGGGTAGACCGCACTTCCTCGTCCAGCTTCTTCTCACAAGGTTTATTCTCAGTTAAACACAATTTAAACTCGGTTCTTAATTGTCACTTTCATTCAACAAGATATTGCTCTCTTCATTTTATCATTATTCAATTACAATCATCTTGACTAGAAAACTAACCTTTTCGTTTTAAGTTTTTTTAGGATCCTCATTTTATAATAATATATTTTCTCTCTGGGTCTTTATCTTATAAATATATGTTATTTACAAATAATTGCTATTAAAGCTAATTATCCTTATAATTGTAATTTGCTTAATTGAACATTAGAATTAAGTCAAGTTGGAAGTGTTTATAAATAAATTGTAAATAGACCATACTTGGGATTTCAACTCTTAATTTATTGATTTTTTCTATTTACATTTAGTGTACCGGTGGATTGAAGTTTCCCAAATTTAATTTCAACTCGAGGTCCATCGACGGGATCGAGATGGACGAGTTTTGCGGAACTCCCTTTTGGGTATTTTACCATTTTAAAACGAATCCCTCTTTCCCCAATAATGGTTTCTATTGATTTTCAAAATTAATTAAGTTATTCATGTTGATTGGGCCATGAATTTCTAAGCACTTGACAATTTATGCTTCATCATCATCATGTGAGACGAATGAGTTTTGATTGAAGCTTAAATTCAATTCCTCGTTCATATCTGTTGTTAGATTGAAAGGATTTCATCATTTATTAGGCGTTCTTTTAGGCGTTTATTTGTGATATTCGCGATAAGATAAATGCAATCTTGCAGTCATTTGTTTAAGCTCCCATTAAACACATTAATTTCATTATACTAATTGAACTTGATCTTGAGACCCTCAAGGCATTTCAACTCCTCTTAGTAAACCTCAATTGTAGCTTTATTTTTGAGCTATCGGTGTCCTCCATTTGTTAAACATGTTCAATTAAAGACTAATTATGATCACCAAGGTCCTTCAGCGACAATGGGAAAATAAACACGCCTTTTCATTCACACAGCTTCGAATGAACAATTTATATGGACCTATAATGGCTATGCAGAGCATTCAACAGTATTTTAATTTAATACTGATGTGTAGGCATTCTAGGCATGCCGATTTCATTTTCCTCCACACTCTTCAGATCCTCTATAGCTCAAATTCATTCTAGAGCGATGGATTCTCCATAATTGACGAGTCTGCCAAAAAGGCGTGTTGAATAAGGAATAATTACGCACCATTACAGATGAACTCATGTTAAATAACATGGTCCTTTTTTTTACTCATTTTCATTGACCAGATTGAAGGTTTGAGTCTCAAACGTTTTAGAAGCATATTTGCTCATATTCAACTATTTTTTCCCTTTGGGTTTTTTTGCGGGTTCTTCAGTTGGCTCAAGGCGAATTTCCTTTTCTCGAACTCTTCTATCTTATTGAAAGATATGTATATTAGTAATATTAGCGAAGCTATGAATTTATGCACATGTTTTTCATGCTTCTCATGCTTTTCATATTCGCGCACTCATCAAGACCGAGTCAAATATTTACCACAATTCACATTTGTATTTTAAATATCAAATTTCAAGGAATTCATCTAGCTTAAATATGAACTGTTCGACAGTTTACTATGGAAAACCATATTTATGCCTATTTTGTATCAATAGTTTCATTACTTGAGTATTGACGACGAATATGTATATATTTGTAATTTATATATATGAATACTTATATATATATATATTATATAATTAATGCTTGTTGAAAAGTTCACATATTAAATAATTAAAGTTTTTTATCCCTCATCTTTTCCCATATTCCCAATTTGATTAAAATTCATATTATATATTTTGGTGTACTTTGCATTTTCCCATGTAAATAGTACGTAAGTATGCATGAAATGTAATGTACATACTTATTTTAACACGAAGAACACTGACGGGGATAATCGTTGTTTCTTTTATAAATTTTGCGTCGTTTTGCCAAAGAAGATTCACCATTTTTCCATCATGTAATGGAATATGTATTGTTTGTATGCTTTCAATGTTGGCTTCTCATAATAACCATGTTTGAGCGAGGGAGGTGAGGACGACCCTGAGAATCTCCACAGTAATTACTTGCCTATCATTCCCTACAGGATATTTCAACCGTTTTTCTTCTCTCGCCTCTTAACCAGAGGACACAGCCATAATATAATAGTATCCCTTATTATCATTATATAATACTGCATTATCAAAGTTTAGTTTTTTCAATGCTCAGGATCCAAACTTGCATTCATCTTTGAACTCTTCCCCCATCATTCATCAAATTTTGAACAGGGGAATCAAAGATGGGAAAAGTCTATTTGACTCAAACTCGAATGTGAGCTAGTGAGGGGACTCAAAGGGAAAGCTTGCTTTCAATAAGAATGAACGTCATTTTGTCATGTGACAGGCACATAATGATGTGTTAACTTCAAGTTGAGTTGACTTTATCGAATATATTTTTATTAAATTGTAGTTTATTAAAAAATTACAATTGTAGGGGCTATGAATGAATGCGAACGTGAGAGGAGGGTTGAACTCACAAGTTCCTAAATATTTATTTTCTCACTTGCGGAGCTTCCTAAATAATAACAATTCCCATTTAGGATGTAAGGAGCATTTCATTGTTTATCTTGTTAGTTGAGCTACTTCACACTTATCACCTTTAACTTTCTAAACATTTGTATATTTACTCAAGTATTCAAAAGAACTTCTGTTCCAAATATTATCTTGTATCTATATTTAAGTTATATTGATAAATATATTTACAACTAATGTGTATAGCAAACTTTATTGTTCTATCTTATATACCAAGATATTTGATCAATTTTAAAGTATGACAATGTACGTGCAACATTTGCACAAACCTTTAATTTCGTAGTTATTGTGTTTGTATGACGCTATACTTTTCATATAATAAATACTTATACTATTTATGTAGGTAATATATATTTAAATTTGACCAGGAGCTTCCTATCGTTGACCTTTTATCTTGTTCTATTATTTTAGAGAATCCCAATTAATAATAGTATATATTTATTTAAAATGCTTAAACTTGTTCTCGAATACGATTTCACTTCAATATTTTCGCAACTATTTATTCATATAAATATACCAAGAAATATCAAGTATGGTTGTGCCTTATCATATACAGTATAATATAACAAGTTTACAAAATGACCCTACTTATGATGAGAAATTGAAGAAATTGATGAGAATTTGGAAATGTTTTAAATGTCCATTATATTTTCTTAGGACAATGATCGGACGTGGAACACGAGCAATCCTGACTTCACAGTCTGTTTTGAGAAAACGGCCCTTGTTTGGTTTCCATGCGGGCTTTTGTGGTTCTCCGCGGGGTTCGACGTTTATCACTCGATTCACTCTAAGATGCGAAACATCCCCTGGTCGCCGTTGAATGTCTCCAAGCTGATTCTCACTGTTCTCCTGATGGTGACCCAGCTAGTGGACTTGGCCTTCAGTTTCCACTACTCAGATACGACCTCCATGTATCCCGTGGATCGATATACCCCAATCATCAGAATTCTCACTTTCGTAAGTCAGGAAACGATTTCTCACTGCCCCACACTAACAGGACAGATAATGAAGTCATTTAAATATCAAATTCACATGGATAATTAGATCGATTTGTTAAGTTCACAAGAATGATATTTGTCTCTTTCAGGGTTTGTCGCTCTTCCTTCTCTTATTTGGGAAAATCCATGGCGTCCGCTCCTCAGGTGTTCAATTCATTTTTTGGATGGTGATTGTCCTCTGTGAGGCTTTCGGGTTCAGAACCTCGATCATGGTAAATATAATTTTGATCCACAATGTAAAAATTGAATATTTGGAGACAATTGACTCAACTAAATGAATCATTGTAGCATCCCGAAGAAAAAACTGTGTTCTTTGTGACTCACATGGCTTATTTTCCGATCCTCGTTGGAGTCTTTTTGCTTAATTGTTGGGCCGACGCCGCACCGTTGTATCAATATCAACATGCGACTCCTGTACCTGCACAAAATTTTGATGTAATAATCAAATTGGGTTTTTATTAAGTAATTCAAAAGTTTAATTCTCTTCTAATTGAAATTTACCTTTTTGAGCAGAGACAATGCCCAGAAACCGCCTCGTCCTTTTTATCCCAGCTTTGTTTCTTCTGGTTTGAAGGATTCATTTGGAAGGGATTTAGAAATCCTTTGGATACTAAAGATCTATGGGATCTCAACCCGGAGGATAAATCAAGGAATCTCGTCCCGGGATTCAACAAACATTGGGACAAATCACTCAAAGTGTCCAAAGCGTATGACCATTTAAAATAATTAATTACATAAATGTGCACAATTTCCAAATATAATGGAAATACAATTCAATTTGATCCATTCCTTTAGGGCAATTGACTTGAAAGCCACGTATGAGAAGAGCAATGGGTCATTGAATATCAAAACGGAGAAAGGAAAGGAAACCAAGAAAACTGCCAGCGTCCTTCCGACTCTCGTTAAAATCTTTGGGCCGACGTTTCTGTTTGGGGCGATGCTCAAAGTTTGCCAGGATCTCTTGACCTTTGTTTCCCCGCAAATCCTCAAGTAATTCTTTTTTAAATATATGGCAATTGAGTACTTTAATTGATGTTTGGAACTTTTAATTTGTCTTTTTTCAGCCTTTTGATCGCCCATGTGAATAATTCAGAAGAAGAGAACTGGAAGGGCTATCTCTACGCCCTGATTCTCTTCCTCGCCTCGATGGTCCAAACTTTTTTCCTTTCACAGTATTTTCATAGGATGTTTCTCATTGGGATGAGAATTCGAACCACGTTAGTGAGCGCCATTTACAGGAAATCACTCTTGATCTCCAATGTCGCCAGAAAAGGTCATAATGGCTTTGTAATTCTCTATCCAAATCCAATTAAACTAATTAATTAAAATTAATACATAAATGACGCATCTTAAGACTATGACACGAATGTTTTTTTGTTTTAATCATTGGTTTAAACTTTGATGTTTTAATTTTTTAGAGTCCACCATTGGTGAAATTGTGAATTTGATGAGCGTGGACGCTCAGCGTCTTATGGACTTGACAGCTTACATTAACATGCTCTGGAGCGCCCCGTTGCAAATTGCCCTTTCGCTCTACTTCCTTTGGGATACTCTTGGCCCGTCAGTCCTGGCTGGTGTCGGCGTAATGATCCTTCTTATCCCAATCAACGCCGTCATTGCTGCCAAGATGAAGGCTCTGCAAATCCGCCAAATGAAAAACAAGGATCAAAGAGTCAAACTCATGAATGAAATCCTATCGGGAATTAAAGTAATTCAAATTACAACTCATTATAGTATATGGGCTTTTCAATTTGTCAATTGGGCAACTTTGAAATTGATCAGCTTGTACGATCTAATTGAGAAATTTTATTTATTTGGTGAGAATTTTTTAAATTATATTTTTTCGTTTATTACTGAATAGGTCTTGAAGTTGTACGCTTGGGAGCGATCTTTTCAAAAACAAGTTCACAATATTCGTGGGAAGGAAATTAAAGTGTTGAAAGAAATTGCTTATTTGAACGCTGGGTCATCATTCATTTGGACTTGTGCGCCGTTTCTCGTAAGTTTGATCTTTAAACCTCATTTTAGCAATTTAACTAGATATTTAAATTTTTCCCATTAAATAAATATTTCAATATTTAGGATTTAGTTATTAAAATAAATTATTCTAACTTTAACTAGTTTATAATGTAAATATTTGTCTGGGAAATTTTTCCATTTTCGTTTTTTATGATTTTTATTTAATTTTTATTTGTGGAATGATATTTGATATGTATTCAATTATAATATTTTTTCTATTTGTTACAAATAGTAATTTTAACCATTAAATTAATTTTAATTTACAATAGAGAATGTCATGTAACTCAATTTACAATGGAATTGGGTTTTTCTTAAGGTTTCCCTTGTAACCTTTGGAACTTACGTGATGATTGATGAGACGAACGTGTTGACGGCTGAAAAAGCCTTCGTGGCTCTCACCTTATTTAACATCATGAGGATGCCCATGTCTGTTTTACCAATGATGGTCGTTTTTGTCACTTCCGTGCGTTGGTTTTCACTTTTTTTTCACACTTGCTTCAAGCTCGATTATTTGCCAATTTTATTACTCCCTCTTATTATTGGGTTTAATTCTTAAGTTAATATGCTTTTACACTCAGCTTTCTCTTTTCTTTATTAATTTGCTTTCTTTCTAATTTAACAATTTTAGTTTTCAGCTTTAAAAACCTGAAGGGAATTTTGGAATTTTTTTGCCATTAGTTGAAGGGAAATTAACTTGCTATATTACCTTAATTCTAAAAGCTGAGCTTGTAATAAACTCCAAACGTTTGTGAAAAGTATTATGGCAGCTTTTAGGGAAAAAAATAATGAAAAAATGATGAACGTTCGATGATTTTCTCCCGAAATTTGCGGGAGAAAATCATTTTTTTAACCCACAGAGAATGTCACAAAATATTTTATCATAATGCCCCAATGTGATAAAAACAGAGTCACGTTCTGTGATCCCATACCTAAACTTCACAGCCCTGTTTATTACATATTTAAAAAATACTTTTTCACACGATTGAATGAAATGAATGAGTGTATGGATGAAGGAGGGTTATGAAAAATGTTGGCTTTGATGGATGGTTGGACAGGTGGCTGTGACGACCTTTTCCACCTATGTTTTGTCTTCGGATCAAAATGTTCTCACTCCGCAAAGGGCTTTTGTGTCTCTCGCCTTGTTCAACATCCTTCGCTTTCCTCTCACTGTCCTTCCTATGATGCTCTCAAGGTACAATTCTTTCACTTTTCAAAATCCAATCTCACTAAATACCATTCATTTTATATTCTTTCTTTTTTTCTCTTCTAGCTTCATCCAGGTAGTCAAACTTGATTATCACATTTAAAAAATACCTACTTTATTAAATTCTTTAAAATGCATTTTTTTCTTCCGCTTGTAATTTGCTTTATTGCCAATTGAGTTGCACATTTTATCGTCTTTTAATTAAAAATTGAATCCATAAATGAATGTTTAAATTTAGGCTCAAGTGAGTTTGAACAGATTGAATAAATTTCTCAATGCCGATGAAATTGACCCAGATGCTGTGACTCATGAAGCACACAAAGGTAAGGATTTAAAGCCATTTGTCTAAAACATGAATCATTTATTCATTCTTAATTAACTGATAGTGAGTAAATGATATAGTAGTCGCAGCAATTAGTTTATTGATGCTATTATGTATATTATATATTTTATCGGAGTCTCTTTTCACTTGATAGTCTTTAAATGAAATGAATTAATGAGTGAGAGTTTTCTTTTCGTGTTGTTTTCCAGGTTATCCTGTCATGGTTGAAAATGGATCCTTTTCATGGGAATCTCAAGAGCCAGTTTTGAAGAATATCAATTTGAAAGTAGGCGAAGGAAACCTCGTGGCCGTTGTCGGTAATTTTTATTTTTTTATCATTTCTCGTGAATTAATCTTTCATTTTTGCAAATTAATGGTGACATATACATTTTTGTCCTCATTCATTGGTCACATCTTTCACATATTTATTTTCAATGGTTAATAGGAACTGTTGGATCTGGGAAATCTTCATTGTTGGCTGCTTTATTGGGAGAACTCGATAAACTCTCTGGAGTTGTTAACACGAATGTCAGTCAACATGACCATATGAAAATTGAAGTTCAAATGCTTGTCGACCTTTGGTAAAGATCAATTTATTATCATTGTGATGATTGTTTTAGGGTTCCATTGCCTATGTGGCACAACAAGCTTGGATTCAAAATTGCACATTGAAGGACAACATTCTCTTTGGTCAAACCTTCGATCCGAGCAAATATGACAAAGTGGTGGAGGCCTGTGCTTTAAAACCTGACTTGGAAATTTTACCTGCCGGTGATAAAACTGAAATTGGAGAAAAGGTTTGTATTTTTAACATTGTTATAATTTAATCTTACTGGCTTGGTTCGAGTCGAAAATTTGGAGTTTTTTGTGTACAAGCGTCATAATTATTTTTTCCCAGGGAATTAATTTGTCTGGAGGCCAAAAGCAGCGGGTTTCCCTGGCCAGGGCGACGTACTCTGACACGGACGTTTACTTGTTTGACGATCCACTCAGTGCCGTGGACTCTCATGTGGGCAAGCACATTTTTGAAAAAGTTCTCGGGCCCAAAGGAATCCTCAAGAAGAAGACCAGAGTTCTGGTTACTCACGGAATTACTTATTTGCCCCAAGTGGATAACATCATTGTCATGAAAGACGGAGAAATTTCCGAGACGGGAACTTACAGAGAATTACTTGAAAAAAAGGTCTGATGAATACATTTACCCTCATTAGTATTTAATGGCACATTTAATCGTCATTTATAAATATAGTTCTAAAACTCAGCTACATAGATCTATCTGCATAGCTATCACTAAATTAAGTTAAAATCTTGTCTGATTGACTACCAGGGTGCGTTTGCCGAGTTCCTCGTCCAGCACATTGGCAACGAAGATAACGAAGAGGAGGAGTCGCTCATTCAGGACTTAGAAGGAGTCATTGGTTCCAGAGAGGAAATCTTCAAGAGGCAAAGGTCAAAGGTTTCTGAAAGTGAGGGACTCAGCGGGTCTTTCAAGAGACAAGGATCAATCATTTCACAAGTGAGTTCTTTAAGCCATTTCAAGTTTTTTAATTATGATAATTAATTATAATTCATTGATATATCTACTAAAAAAAATTATGGAAAGAGTGAATTCCGGAGTAAAAAATATGATTGTGGTAATTAGGAAAGCGACTCGAGCAAAGCGAGCCCAGCACGTCAATTGAGCAAATCCGTGGAGCGGTCGAGCATTCGAAAAGCTCCGTCCAAAGACAAGTTGATTGAAGTTGAGAAGTCGGAAACTGGGAGTGTGAAGGCCGTCGTGTACTTGTACTACATCCGGGCTATTGGGTGGAACATGACCTTTCTCACCTTCTTCTTTCATTTGATCTACCAAGGTGAGAATGAGAAGAAATTAATTTTCCAGAATTGTAAGGATTTGGAGGAGTAATATTATTTTGATCCAGGATTCGCCGTTGGCTCGAACATTTGGTTGTCAGCTTGGGCAGATAAAAGTTCGGAGAACGAGACGATTCCGATTTCCACCTCTGACCGCGACATGTACTTGGGGGTTTACGGAGGTTTGGGAGCCGGGCAAGGTAAAGCCTTTTTCCCTCCTTTGTCTTGTAATATTATCCAATGTCATGTACATCTCTCAAGCGGTGTCGGTCATGATCTGTACCATGGTGATGGCACTTGGCTCGCTCAACGCTGCTAGGATTCTCCATGACGGCATGCTTGAGCGGATCCTCAAATCCCCCATGTTCTTCTTCGACACGACGCCGCTGGGGCGGATCGTGAACAGATTCGCCAAAGACATTGACACGACCGACAACACGATCCCACTCAACATCCGTCAGCTACTTAATTGCTTATTCTCGGTTAGACTCTCTTTCTTAACACTTCTCATTTAACTATACTCGTTCAATTGCGATCAAATGGCCTATTGATAAGATTGTATATAAATTATATTTAAGCTAAAGTATGTACTGATGGTTTTTAACTTTTAAGATTACGTGCTGCTAAAAGCGCTTAATTTAAATTAACTGAATTTCGCACACTCTGCTAGCTTTAAAAAGAGTAAATAAATTTTGAACAAAAAAGTTTTTGTAGGCTTGTTGGTGGATAATTGAATAATTAATATTTAACAAAATCGCTACTAATTTTATCAATAAATCCATTGAGAATATTTACACCTAAGTAAAAATGAATCCCAATCAGCTGGCTTTATTATTGGCTCTCAAGAGAAGGTGTTGGGAGTTGGTTAGGGGTTGACATGATTGGTCATTTCAGCTGTGACTTCCGTCCTTGCTGGGATCATCTTTTTCCTGGCGTCTTTGGGAGCGTCGGAGGAAATGCACAACGAAGTGTTAGAAAACGTTTTTCGAAGCCCAATGAGTTTTTTTGACACGACGCCCCTGGGGCGCATTTTGAACAGATTCTCGAAAGACATTGACACACTTGACAATGTTCTGCCGACGAATCTTCGTCAATTCCTCCTCTGCTTCTTCTCGGTACAAAAAGAAAAAGAGTTTTTTTAAACTCAATCTTACCATAGATTTACAATTACATGGAAAACCTTCCCTCGTATTTTTAATTCTCGGACCAATTGAATGTGCGGCATGCAATATAATTAACTCATTCATTTAATTTTGATACATTTAAGATTTGAATTTTTTTTATCTAATTTCTGTATCAAATGTGTGCCATTTTATAGGACATTTCTCATTTTAAAAATTTAAAAATTAAATATGGAATTATGTACCTAGGGATTATTTATGGAATTATTTGGATAATTTCCTAATTCTTGTGTTTTTTCTTTTCTTCAAAGGTGATTTCTACGATGGTTGTCATTTGCTATAGCACTCCAATCTTCACAGCTATCATAGTTCCGATCGGGGCATTTTACTACTTTGTCCAAGTCAGTTTTCTACCTTTTGTATTTCATACTTTTGATATTTAGGTAATATTTAATTAAATAATTGATGGGTGATTGTAGAGACTCTACGTGGCGACGTCGCGACAATTGAAGCGAATTGAGTCTGTGAGCAGATCCCCCATTTATTCAAATTTTGGTGAAACTCTCACGGGTTGCACGACGATTCGGGCTTTTTCAGTGCAAGGAAGATTCATCCTCGACTCTGAGCGACTTGTGGACCAAAATCAAATTGCTTATTATCCGTCCATCGTCGCCAACAGGTTAAATGAATTTAATACTAAGTTATTTATGCTGGTTTAATCATTAGTTGGACAAATTATATTGATTAATGAAAATATAGTGAAAAAGACATTGAGGTTTTTCGGTTGACAGATGGTTGGCCATTCGATTGGAAACCGTTGGGAATCTGTTGATTTTCTTTGCGTCTTTGTTTGCGGTTCTGAATCGCGACACTTTGTCAGCTGGACTCGTCGGATTATCCATTTCATATTCCCTCTCAATCACGCAAACTCTCAACTGGCTCGTCCGAATGACCTCAGATGTGGAAACAAACATTGTGGCTATTGAGAGAATTAAAGAATACGGAGAAACTCCTCAAGTAATGCCAATTTTCAAATTACAAACATTCTAATACAATTTCTTTCTTTCACATGGCTATTATAGGGACTATATGCTTTAATAGGAATTTTTCATAATTAGCAAATGAATTGTTCAATAGGAAGCTGATTGGGAATTGAGTGATAAAAAACCACCGAAAGAATGGCCAGAAACAGGCAAAATAGAATTTGAACATTACCAAACGCGGTACAGAGAAGGACTTGATTTGGTCCTTAGAGATGTCACGTGTTCAATCAACCCTGGCGAAAAGGTTTTTTTTTCTTTTTTGCTCTTTTCAACTCAACTCTTATGCCATTTCATGAACATTTGAAATGGCATTGAGAATATTTGGTGTGAAAATATGAGGAACTATATGGCATTCTTGGGAAAATTAAATATTCTTTGTAAGGTTGGAATCGTTGGGCGAACTGGAGCGGGAAAATCTTCCTTGACGCTTGGACTCTTTAGAATTGTGGAAGCGGCTGGAGGCTCCATTAAAATTGATGGGCGAGAAATAGCCAAACTGGGGCTTCATGACATTCGTGGACGAATCACCATTATCCCTCAAGTGAGAATAAAAGAATTTAGAAAATATGCAGAAAATGTACATGAGAACTAAACGGACTCATGAATATTTCCAGGATCCTGTTCTCTTCTCTGGCACTCTCAGGATCAATTTGGATCCATTTGAGCAATACACAGATGACGAGATTTGGCACGCCTTGGAATTGGCCCATTTGAAACCTTTTGTCAAAGGACTCGCTTCGGGTCTTGAACATGAAATCACCGAAGGAGGAGAAAATTTGAGGTTTTTAAACCCTTTATTTATTTGATTATTCATTATGTATCCTTGAGAGAATTCTTTAGTTAAATCCACCAAGATTCCTCAAGTCGTGACATTTAATCGTTTTGATTGCCCTTAATAGTGTTGGACAAAGGCAGCTTGTGTGTTTGGCTCGAGCCCTTCTTCGTAAAACGAAAATCCTGGTTCTCGACGAAGCCACTGCAGCGGTTGATCTCGAAACGGACGATTTGATTCAGGAAACAATTCGAAGTGAATTCAAAGATTCAACTGTTCTCACAATTGCACATAGGCTCAATACTATTATGGATTCCACCAGGTTAATTTTCAACTAAGATTACTTTCAATAAATATTGGGAGTACTCGCGATTCCACGTCGTAACCCAAGTAACCGTCTTATCCTTGTATATATCAGACCTACGTAATCGTATTATATACGACTCCAGCGCGCCTTTCAAAAACTCCCGTCTATTTCCATGCATTGGCTCTGTTAAATTACGACTCGTATGAGTAGGGACTCTGGGGTCTATTATCATACGAGCTTACGAGCTTAACACGTACACGTACTAAGATAAGACGTAATCGCGAGTACCCCATTTATTCAATTTATTTTTCATTAATCATTCACTTACTTATGTAGTTTTATAATTATTTTCCTTTCATTCCTTAATGGAAGAATTTGTTTTTATTTGGTAGTTTGCTTATCGATGATTTTTGTCTTTAGGGTAATGGTCTTGGATAAAGGAGAAATTCGGGAATTCGACTCACCGGAAAATCTGATGAAAAATAAAAAGTCGATATTTTTCTCAATGGCCAAGGATGCTGGGTTGGCCAAGGATTAAAATGAATATAACCCGGCAGCTCTTCTCTCATTTCAAGATTCCTGAAAAGCCATTTTGGTTTCCAACCCAAATTTTTAACTGTTCATGGGGCGAAGTTCTAAAAAATACGTTTTCAAACGAAAATTCTTCGTGCGTTCATTTTTATTTACTTAAGACCTGCAATGTTAACCGTCCTTTTTTCACATTGTGATTCTCTTCAAAGGGCAACTTTTAAACACAAAAATTAAATGTTAACTAATTACTTGTCAGTATATAAAACAAAAAGTAGTTAAAAGAGTACTTAATAAGAGATATTAATTAATTGTAATTACTTTGATTTAAATTCTTATTTGAAAATTTAAACTCATTTTTATATTTACAAGCCCGAGTGTTTTATTTTTGTGAAAGTTTACAAAACCCTTTCTAATCAATTCACGTGCTTGCATGCGCTTTATTTAAGATGTGAATTTGTATTACTATTTACTATTATTTTAATTACTATTTAATCATTGAATTATTAATTATTCACTGGAAATTAATTACACAGTGTTTCTCTAATTTTATTATTTTATCCTTTAATCCAGAATAGACATCAGATGTAGCTAATTAGGATTCACCATGCACTTATTTTATCCAATTATTAATTGATTGACAATCTTTAAAATGCAAAATATGAATTAATAAAATTACACAACATTATCTTTGCTTATATTCTTATATGTATGTATGAGATATAATGAGTTGATTTATTTCCCGCATCTTTCTTTCGGGGCATTTTAATTAATTAGTGCTTACAATTAAATAGAGCAAATTCATATTTAAAAAATATTTAATAGAGAAAAAGGGTAGCCTGTGAAAGGCTTTGAATTTTGAATGTAAAAGTTTACACTGCTCATTTTCAGCATCCAAGAATGCATTGTTTCATTAATTAAATAAGTTCTTATGTGTTCCAAGTTATTTCAGAAGGTATTAGGTAATTAACTGAATATGAAAACTAATTACTTAATTTATGATGATTATTTGAATATCCGACTATTTTGTATCAAAATTGATAGATTTAGGATTAACTAATTTTAAAATAAATTATTAAAAAATGATCATTTTCAAACACATTTAACGAAAAAGGTCTTTATTGGTTATTTTTATTTAGAATGATGCCTTTTCTGCTTTCCAATTCGAAAATCATACAATTTCTACATAAATTTATACACATTATTCATTATTAACGAGTACAAATCTTAAAATATTAATTACTTAACTTTTAGTCGTTAGTGCAATTTAATGATTATCTATTATGGTAAACATTGACAATAGTATCGTACAATTGTTTAAACTAGGTATTATTTATATATTTCTTATAATATTTAAATAGACTTTTTGTTAATGGCACGTTCGTTTCTCCTCATTAGGAATTCAATCATTAATTACAATTTTACATAAATAGTTTTACAAATATTTAAATGTCTGGTCAAATACCTCATTCTATTTATATATTTATTTACATTTATTAATTAGGATAAAGGTGGTTAATTTATTAAATATCTAATTTAAAAACAATTATATTTACTTCTATATCGAGCCTAGCCAAGTCAAAATTCATTTACATTTAAAATCCCAATTTAATTAATAGCTAATTATAATATTTAAATGTAACATTAAGTCAAACTACGCAACTCAATGTGATTTCATCCTCCATTTCCATTTTGGTTCTTCCATAAGAGATTGACAACAGAAATGATAAATTTCGATATTATCATTAGACTCGGTCGACTCCTGCACTTCGAAATTAGAAAAAACGAGTCTGGGATTCCTATCTATATGTATTTATCATCCGAAGAGCTTCTCAAAGCAACCGTGGCAATACGGCTTGTCGTTCTGTTCCTTGAACGTTCCTTTGTTCAACTGTTTGAGACAGAAGGAGCAGACAAAGTGCTCCGGGTGGAACTTCCGAAACATCGCAGTGATGCACCGACCTAGAAAACCAATAAAAAAAACCATAACCAGCCCATCCTGCTTATTGGCTCCTGTTCAATGACAAGAATAAAATATGAACAGCCCTTTTGATTCCTCCAAGCATTAAAAATAAAATCTCATAACTCAGCTCGTCCATTCGCAATGTACAGGGAGTTCCAGACAAGTTCTATGGGGAAAGCGAGGGAGAAAGTGTCATAAACCACATTGAGCCTCCTTGTGCTCTTAAATTACAAAACCCAATGGTTGATTGCCAATCTAATGACACACAGAGGTATACATACATATAGATCTATTCTGTATTTCATAGTACATAGTGTTTCGCTACTTATCCCATTGGCAAATGCTCTGGCTTGTAAGCAAATAAAGGTCATAAAACGAATGTTTTGAGAGTTCTCTCTCTCTCAGAAACACCCGGTGTGAATCCAAGAATTATAAAGACTCTCACACTCATCACCGGTCATTATACTTTTAATCCTTCAACTCCTATTTTTAAATACAGATAAAACATTTGTCATTTCAATTGTCTTCCTAAGACATAATTAACGAGGACGTAAATGCATTTAATTATGACTTAAATATAGATCCCTCCCTAATTAAAGTTGTGCTATTTAGAACTAAACATTATTATTATCCTAATTAAACTAAATATTAACTAAAAATTATTAGTTAAATCTCTAAAAATCCACAAATGGCCTTTTAATGATCGCTCGTTGGTGAGAATCCCTTGATGAAAGCGAAATGATTTTCCTAATCTACTTCAAACCCCGGTTTGCCTACTACTGGGTACTTAAAAAGATATTAGGTAACTAAATATGTATTTCGTAGTCGTGGGAATGCAAGAGTGATTTTCCATGACATTGCGAATGGATGAGGGTTTTCTATGGACCTGAAATCGGCTTGTGACACCCGGCACAGAGAGTTCCTCTCTTGGCATGGTAATGCGTCTCACAGTAGGGTTGGCCCTCGTGGTCAAAGAAGCTTCCGCCTTGGAATGCTTGCCGACAGTCCTAAAGGTCAAAGGGAGAGGTCAGGAGATCGGATCGGGATGTGATTGTATGCGAAAGAAAGACGGAGTAGATAGAAAGAGACTTTTAATTCTCCCGGACACGTTTAACTCTCCTCGTCCTCCTCCTCCTCCTCGCCATCCTCGTCGTCCTCGTTGACGCCCAGACAGGCGGGGCAGACGGGCTTTGCCTCGACGGTGTAAAAGGACCCGCCGCCGAAGCTCTTCTTGCAATCCTAAGCCGCCCTTTCATTTCCCTTTCGCCTCTCCCTCAACTTACCCTGCAGACGAAGCAGTCGGGGTGCCATTGGGCGGAGAGAGCCGTGATGTAGTTGTCCGTGATGGCCTTGCTGCACCCGCCGCACTTCGGGGCAAAGAGCGACAAGTAGTCCGAGCGACAGTACGGCTTCCCGTCCTTCTCGTGGAACCCGTCCTGCCCGAACTGCTTCCCGCAGTGGGCACAGAAGAAATGCTCCGGGTGCCAGTTCGTCTCCAGGGCCGTGACACATTTCTTGAGAACCAAATGACCCTGGTCAAGCCCACCAGCCCCAACAAGGGAATGTCTAATGTCTTAGCTCAAGTGTGTCATTACGTCGAGGATGGGGCCATTGCAGTAGGCACAACGTGGCGAGTACAACTTGTGGTAGTCGTCCTCGCAGTAGGGCTGACCCTCGCGTTCGTAAAAGTTCTTTGACCCAAGCTCTTGGCGACAATGGGCACAGTTGAAGTGCTCAGGGTGCCAGGTTTTCCCAAGGGCCGTCACGACCTTACAACAAAACCCCGTTTAGTCCCAGAATCCACCGTCTGTCCTGCTTTCACCTGTCCGACGATGGGCTTGTGACAAGCAGCACAAAGTCCCTTTTGCGTGGCCGAGACTCCTTGCTTGTCCATCGTGGCTTGAAGGTTTCCAAGCATGGAGTCCAACGCGTGGGCCTTTTTCCCCTCCTCGCGGATCTGAAAGAGCCAACCACTTGGCACGAGTTGCTTTACAGAGCTAAGAATACGATCCGCCCAACACTACGTGTTACATTTATTGCCGCCAGAACCCCATCAATTTATTATCCTCCTTCACCCAATTCCTCAATAAACACAAAATTCCCAAGAAATACACCCAGACCACCAACAATTAGACAATTAAGATCTCGTCTCGCTAAATGAGATTCGTCAATGGTAATCAAAAATCGGCAAGAATCAAATTATTATTAAAAAGTTCATTTGACTCGCGGAAGGCAAAGAGAGCTATTTGAAAAGGAACTAATGGGCCTCAATGTCCAATGGAGGGTAATGACAATAAATTGACTAAAATGAAAAAAGTAAAATTGTGTTTTGAAAATATTGTGTGAGTTACGGGCCAAGAGAACCGAGTTGTCCGGAGGGCGAAGATGATGTGAATGAGGGGCGGGACAGGGCGAGTCTTAAAATACGGGTGGTGGTGGGATATAAAAAAAAGTTGTTCGGGGGGCTCTTAAAAATAGGTGTGTTCGGTTCGGTGTTCCAGTTTCCGATCCACCCGGAAACGACCAAGGACCATCCAACAAGAACCACCCGCAAATTAATCCAACGACGCCCACCGCCTTTCACTTCATAAATTTCCTTCACATTCCCTCACACGTCCAAGCTCAGGATCTCACAAGACGAGACAAAACACCGAGAATTCTCTTACTCCGAACAATTGACTTGACAAAAACCCCATTTAATTAAAATAACCTACAACACAATTTCATAATCCTTCTCTCAAACTTCTCAAAAAAAACTGTAAAGAAAACTCGATTGAAAAGGATTTTTATTATACTAGATAAATAAACTATGTAGGAATACTGATATTGATATCTGTAGTTGTTCATTTTCTATAAATACCCAAATAAAATATTTAATCATTTTAGAATATTCCTGAATAAATAATGTATGTTCAAATGACCCACATATGAAGTCGGTTGTTCTTCCATAGGATATAGTGCTTTTAAGCCCAAATACATGGCAAGAAGTCCATGAGGAATTGAGAACAGATGAGTATGCACAAGTCTAATATTTCCTCCAAGAGGAAATGACTCAAATTGACCGGGAGATGATGAAAGGAGAGATGGGCGGAGATGAGAAATGCAGTTTGATGCGAGATAAGAATTTTTTCCACTCACCTTGGTTTCGCTCAGGGTGGCCATGAGGTCGTCGAGTTCGCGTGTGGCGGGAGACGCCGAGGGCCCCAAGTAAGTTCGCATGATCTTCCGCTCAACGGTGATCCGCGTCTTCCCGTCCCCCTCGTCCCTATCAATCCACATGGGCATGAGAAGAAAGTCAATCAGTATCATCGTCTTGGGGTTCTCTTGTGGTTGGGTTCGGACGATTGGTTGGCTATTGAAAGTGAGTGTTGGGTGCGGAGGAGGGATTAATGGCCCGAGCTCATGTGAGCATGAAGGTAAGGCGGAGTAAATTTAAACCGGGACTTTCCCGTCCAAGTCCTTGAGAAGCCCAGGAGCGAAATCCGGGTTCCGTTTCATAGGGCACTCGAATATAATAATCTCTCACACAAGCAGGTGGATCCATCAAGGCTCCTTGGATAAATAACGAAACCGTATTTTTAAATTTCGCCTTCCTCCCTTCATGCTCCAAGATGAGCTGAACAAATCCCTTTGTTTCCCAATTCAAACCTCACTACAAAAATTCAATACTCCCAATAGATATTTAAATATTTAGTTCTACTCATTTACTTCCAATACAGTGAACACATTTATGCACATGGCAAAATACTTAATACCAATAAATATATTAATTAAAAATTGGCTCATGTATGCATTGAAAATTTAAAAATAATTAAATAATTGGAAAAACCAAATCTCAAAATCTTGTCAATAAAATCTTGTTTAATTTAATTTGAGGAATTATAGTTTAATTAAATACTAGATAATTCTTATATTAATTTGTACATAACTAAAATATCTAACATACATAAGTAACAATATATAAAATGTTATTTATTTAAGATATAATAGTGTTTTATTAAATTCAAATTTGAAGCTCAGAGTTGGATTATTCAGATTCTATATTAAATAAATAGTTGCCTGATTAAAATAAAGATTAGTGAAATTCCGTTGGGAATTCATAGAACCAAACGACGTGTGTCAAGTATGTGGGGAAATTGTAAATGGCAGGAATTGTGTTCACAAGATCTCGACAATGTTAATTGACACGATTTGCAATGAGGCGAAGCTTCTTGTTTTTCAAACCAGAGTTTTCCAAGAAAGAAGGGACAAAACTCATTGGCCCCATTTACGCCTCCAATTACAAATTGACTCACTTCGCACAAGATCCACATAGAGATCTTTTGTTCAATTAGGCATAAATTCCAAATCTCCACAATTCATCAAATCAAAAAATATTCTCTTTAATTATCAAATAACTAGACTATAAAAGATAAACGAGAAACTGTTCAACCTTTCTTCTCAATTTGTAAACTCACAAAGCTATTATCTTTATGAGCTCGCTTCGACATCTTTTTACTATCACTTTCACACTTCTTGAAATGCTTGAAATGTAAGAAAAAAATTTATTTAAAATTATCTTCAACTTGGTCATATTTTTATATAACCTTAATATTTTCTTGGATTTTAAGACTTCGAAAATATGCCTATATTGGACATTAATAAAAACTAAAGGAAAGCCAGAAATGAGTAATGTATTTTGTATTGGAGAAAGTCATTGTCGTTTACATCCTTTAAGCATTTTAGCTAATGTTTTGCTAAATAACATAAAAATACCACTTTTAAAGATATTGACGACAATCCTTCTCTGTTCATTATGAAACATCCTGTATGTGAAGGGAAATTGTTGAAGTGAAGCAAAAAGCTCTTATAATAAATTGAACTAAACGAAGTTCCCTCATTGGCCACCTCTCGGGTTTTGAATGGGAGGATGAAATAGAAAAGTATTCTTATTTCATCCTTCGGATTCCTCCACCACGCAAAAACACAATCACGAACAAATGAAAAAAGGCATTTTTGATTTAGAGATAAGAAGTCAAGGTTACCCGTTATGTGCCAAATCTTCATTGGTGTATGGAGAAATCCTCGAGTTGAAATGACTCCCGTTCGTTCCACCATCTGAAACTGAAAAGAGAATCAAAATAAGAAACGTGTATCAAATCATTATAAATAAAATCACTGATTAGGTTCTAATTCAATTATTTATTTGACCAATATCTCTTAATCATTTAATCTTACAAACTTATTACATACACTAGATATAAAACTAACAATAATAATTGGATTTTAATAACGAAAAATAAAATGCTAACGGTAAGTCAGTTAATGACCCTGGTATTAATGGAATCTCAGATTGAAGTGAGCTAAATTCAAATTGATCCAACTACAAAGTCTCAGGTTTCCCTCACAAACGCTCAAATGCATGCTAACGTTAAGTTCAAGAATCCAAGACTTTTCGAATTGCTTTTATGAAAAAATATCAAAATACACGAAGTTCCTTATTGGCTTTGGATTGATGTGACTCCAAGCGTACGTCCAAACAATTAAACTCGTCATTCCTATATCCCTTAAGTGTTTATGTAACTAATTGTTATTGCAAGAGTCCAAGGGAAAATGTTTTGTATTGAATGTGTGTAGGCGTGAGGCGTAGGCAGTCCAAGGCCTCAAACAACCAAAATCATTCGGACGAGACGCTCGATCAATTAATTGCCCATACAATTGATTTTGATTTCATTATAAAACGCAAGTCAGAATAGATCCAATAATTGAAATATACTATAATTTTCGCTCACTTTCAAATGAATTATAGAAAATTCTCATATTCCTTTGATTTACATAAAAACCAAAATAACAAAAAAAACATATCAACTTCCAATTTAAATAAAACTTCAAACAGAATTTTGAATCTGATTGCACACATTATAAATAATTATTGAATAATTGAATTTATTTGAATAAAAAATTAAATAAATAAAATTAAAATTAGTATATAGTTTAAAATGTGAATTTTTGATTTAAGACTCACTTCTTTCATTTGTGTATTTTTGTGAAGACAAGTCCTGGAGGAGCGAGTCCAATTCGCTCATGTTCTCCGTGTTCCGTATGAGAGGAGACGGCGAACGGAAGACTTCGGTTCGAATGGTCTTTTCCCGAACTCCTTCCCGCCCTCCGCCCACCTACAATTCAAACAATAACAATTAAATATTTATAAATAAAGTTTATTTTAAATATTAGTTAGTTATTTTAAATTACTAGCTAGTTAGTTTAAAATACTCCGATACTCTACAATTACCCCAAATATTTTTACTAATCAAAATTAAATCTTACGGTTCTTTCGACATTGTATTCAAAGTTCTCCGTTCCTCTCGTCCCATGCTGTTGACTTCCGACTGTGCTCTGCAGATCCGCCAGCAACGCATCTACAAATCACAATTATCATTAATCAACCTCCATTAAATCCCACAAATTCAAACCAATTTGACCCCATCAATGTCAAATTTGGAAAAAAGGAGTGCAATTGACCCAACTATCAAGGAATTAAAAAAGATATTTTAAATGAATTAATTAGGCCTGAAAGGTAGGTATGAAATTGTTAGGATTATAATGTAAATACCAGCGGAAGGCATTATGAACCTGTGAGCTCTGCGAGTGCACTGGTGGTCTGTTGCGAGCTCCACCAAAGGGAACAAGTTGACCTCGAGGGTTTGTGGAGAAAATCCATTTAAGGAGATGAATGAAAAGGAGGGAGACGCTTTGGCCCCAATACTCCCACACTCCACGTGGACAATTCACCTTTCACTCGCCAAACATCCCTTTGTACTCACAACAACCTCCTTTCGCACTAGACCTGAGCAATTTGAGACTTTTTCTTTACTCAATATCGGTTCTTATAACTTAAGACTTTAATTCAATTGAAGACAATTAAATGCAAATGACTGAAACAGTGAATGCTAAACCCTGCGTGCTCCGGGCATTCTGGTATATTATTATTATTATTATTTCCTCAGCTATCCGTTTATTTGAAGAAGATATGTTCAAAAACTTCCCTAATTTTCACCTCCAGCGGCTCCAGCGAATGAATGAATAAAAAAAGTGATCTTACAGAGATTTTCCTCCCAAAGGAGCTCGGATCCCACAACGGTCATGACGATCCAATGGAGAATAAACCTATTCTTAGAAAAGCTTAATTCCCTTCACTGGCTCACAGATCACCTCCATCTCATCTGCAGATTATGTATGAAGATCAACATGGAGATCTCGGCGGAGATGAACGTGGAGATGTACAGGGAGATGTGCGAGAGGGAAACCATGTGAGAATTCCGCCCTTCACACATTTCGAAAAGAAGAAATAAACAGAGGAATGTCATGTGACCTGACCCTCCTTCACAACTCTACATTGACCATCTCACCAATTGACTCGAGGTCAAAGAGAATCCATTCCTCACCCTCATCAATCACTCTTCTAACCAAATAAACCAAACTTCCGCTATTCTCCCTCATAACGCACATTGCAAATATACAGATCAATACAATGACAAATGGGTATAACAATTATATATAGAATTGAAGACATTTTCCATGTATTACCCACAATTGTATAGACATTGTAATGAATACGTTAGGATACCGATTGATATAAGTCATATAAGTAAGTGGCAATAAACATCTGTTGAACTAAACTCTCATAAATGAAAATATGATCTCAATTTCATATGCTTTACCTTTAAAGATCATCGCAAACTTTGGCATTCCATGAATGTGTCAAGTCAGATGTGAAATGCAATGTGTTTACATAAGGACATGCAACCTTGTGGATCAATTTAATATCAAATGTATTTATCAAGGAGTAAATAATTGGTATGTGTTGGAATTATTATTTTTTCCTATGGTCATTCCGTAAATCTTTCCTCTGGTTGATCGGACGGGGCGATGTGAAACACTCAGATCTGCATGAAATGAGGAATGAGAATAAGGAAAGATGAGTGAAGGTTCGACTAATAATACGCGCGAGAGAAGTGATCTCTCTTTACGACGGATGTTGTGGAAGTTCTAAAATAGCCCCTTGGTCTCGTGCCAAGAAATCATCACTCATGATTCCACCCAAACCCACCCAACTTCGATGAGACCCAAGTTGATAAAATTATATAATATGAGGATCGTATTGAACCCAAACCAGGACGCTCATAAATTACACACTAAAACCCTTTGAGCCCAACTCCCCCGTTTGAGTTTCTCTCAATGGAAAAAATTGAGGAATTCCTCTCTTAAAGGTCCGGATGTTCACTCTGAAATATTTGTTTAGGAAATGACGAATCGTCATTGCCTCCATTCTTTTTTATATCGTCCAACCACGTGGAACAGTTCTTTAAAACCGTATTAATGATTACGAAACATATTAGAATTAGGATTTAATTGATAAAGTCGAGCTATTACAATATGAATATAAAATATCATAATCAAGGGTTCCTATGATATTATATAGGTATTTTCCCATTTTGTTATACCTATAGCCTATAAGTATTTATTGAATGAATATTGACGTAAGTATTAAACAAGACTCTGACTTATAAAACTCGAGTTTTGTATATACCTGCATATATTCTTACATAAGTATATAGGTAGGGAAATGTAAGTCAAGTTTTGTGTGAATTCCAACGTGAGTTTTTTTTCCTCTGTGAGTCTTTGGATTTAGAGAGGAGCGAGGAAGTGGAAAAGGTGAAAAAAAGCTGGGAGAAAGTGCAGGGATTTTCCTTCCACAGCTCCCGTATATTTTTAAACGACCGAATCCCTCCTCGTCTTCCAACGTGGGAGGGAAAAACAGGTGAAGAAATCCAATCATTTGCTAATCGAGAAATTCTATCATCTCAATGGAACCAACGAAGAGGAATTCACTTCACTTCCAAGGACTCCACACACTCTCCACCATGACATTAAACACGGATGATCTGAAGGAAATGGAAAATCCATTCCCTCCATTTATCAATCACTTAAACAACACTTGAAACTCTCAATCTCATTTGAAAAGTTCTGTTGGGCTCATTAAGACAAATCCTCCCACTTTCTCATTCCCTATACACATGCTTATGAAAAACAAAACTTAAAAATTTGATCATTTTTAAAAATGAGGAAAATCTTGGAGCCAGCCACAGAACCCGAGTCAAATCATGTGAACTTCCACGTGTTTGAAAGAAAGATAGGAAAAACGGGTTGGAATTCTTCATCACTGAAGAGGTAACGTATCTAAACAAAACTATTTTGACCCTTCTTTAATGAACAAGAGTGAAAAATTAAATGTTCGAATTCTCCGTTCGTCTCAAACTTTTCTGTATTTAATTCAAAATTTTCTTAATTTAAGGAAAATATCATTTTTAAAAGGGATTAATTGGGTGGTTAATACATAAAACTACAGAAACCCATTATAAACTTCTTGTCCGGGAATTGTGAGAAATGTAGAATAATTAAATAAATAGTAAATTGGCTTACATCCCGGGGAAGGTAATTTTTTCCTAGCACACCTGTAGGGTTGGTAAGCTCCGTGTTGTACGGATTTGGCGTATTTGTTTCGATCCATGGTGGTCGCATGGAGCGGAGTCCCTGAATGCCCTCATCCCTGGCTCAAACTCAAAATATAGCCGAGAATAAAAAGAAGCACGGAAGTGATTTCTCCACCCGCCCACTTCGACCACCGACGATTCCCCCGAACACTCAATCTCATCAAACTACCGCACAACCTAGCCAACACTCTCTCCGCCTCAGCGATCCCAATCAGAGTCGTTCCCATGACCTCACCCTCCTCGCCAATTATTTAATTGTGCTAATTGTCCTTCAGAGAAGAATTTGTAATTTCGGAGTTAAAAAGCCATATGATTGGCCTCAGTTCATGTGATGGAGATGTGAGATGCGTGAGGATGCATAAAATGTCTTTTTTGATTCAACAATTGATAGTGAAAAGCGTCAAGGTGGCGAATTTAACCTCATTTGGAGAGGTGTGGGGGGAAAGGGGGGATTGAGAGGAAATGGAGATTTAGATGGCAAATGAGAAAAATTAAGCTTGGGTGATGATGTTAAGGAAAGAAAACTCACTCAAGTCGTCCATCGTAAGGAGCAGGGCGGGTCATGAGCCGCAGTTGGCGAGGTCACAATTTGACTTGGGATATTTATCAAAACATCTGAAGTTCCCGGTCAAGAGATCTCCCTTTAACTCCCGCACAATCCCCATTGTCTACCATTGCCCAAACAAGGCTCATCTGCTATTATCAACTCAACAGTCATCTGCTCCCAGCATGCCCAATTGAAAACGTTTTCCTTTTTATTCACAATTGTGCAAACTAGGATTTGTATTTAAGGAAAGAAAAACCTAAGCAATAAAACAAATGTAATGGGCGAAAATGAAGAAACATGTCAAATCAAATGTGTGAGTTTGATTAAAATTGATGAAAAATTGAATATTTTATTTTTCCCTCAAGTTGAAAAAGATTTGAATTTTAGTTGAAGGTCCCTGAAGAGGGGTTTGAAGGACAATTCCATACACAGGTGGATGATACACAAGTAATATTAATATACTTACACTTCATGTTATACAATGATATATAATTAACAATATAAATTTAAAATGGTTTAAGATAAAATAAATAGCTCTTGGTAGTTGGTAGGAATACCCCATAATATATTCCAATATATGACCAAGCAGAATAAGCTTTAACCAATAATTTCAACACTTAATTCTGGAGTTTTCAACCAAGCCAAATAACATAATAAATTAAACACTAATTAACACCTTACAAGTATTTACCTACTTACCGCTATTTAGCAAATAAAATCAAGCAAAATTATGACAAACTATATGACCTCAAATGTAATATACATATGTAACTAATTTAGCTAGATTGATATAAGTTTAGTAACTTTAGTACAGGGTGGTGCAAATCTAAAGGGACATTTTAGATAGGAATCTTCATATCAAGTGTAACTTTAGATATGCACCACGGTGTATATAGAGAAACAATATATTATTAGATAACTATGCAAATAAGGTATATTTCAATATTGAAGATAAGGTAAGAAGTCGGAATCAAGATCAAGTAAATATTCAAATATGTAAACATTACCATAATGAATCAAACTCGAACGAGGCTTAATGAAAGGAAGAAATTGGGATTAAGCGAATATTAAAATAATGAATAATACA
Source organism: Neelides sp. FZ-2019 (assembly GCA_009869795.1). NCBI lineage: Eukaryota > Metazoa > Arthropoda > Collembola > Neelipleona > Neelidae > Neelides > Neelides sp. FZ-2019. The sequence continues at coordinate 16,462 of VJMY01000561.1, read as the reverse complement.
ATTATTCTTATAAGAGATATATATTGCAGATAGAAAATGAAGGAAGAGATTCCCAAAAGAGTCGTCAATAAAATATGGGAAAGACAAGAAACACAAGCTCGTCATCCCATTTAACAAAGGTGAGCAATTAATGATGCCAAATTTACAATTAACAGAGATTAAAGAACTGACAAGGGAAGTTGAAATGCTGTATATTCTTTACAGAGATATGGGTTATAGGGCAATTTGACACACTCCTAGACAAGAAAATCTGGCATGAAAGTTTTTTGTTAGAGTTAGGAATTAAAATCTTTAAATTTATTTTCGAAATTTTTCGAAACAGGACCTTTGACACATTGGAAATCCCATGTTAATTCCCGCCTAATTTTCTCAAAATCGAATTTCGATCGTGCGTGCATTGGCATATGCCGCTTGAGTGTCATGTGCATTTCAATGTGTGTATGAAGCAAATTCATACCTACTTCATAACATATAATTATCCTTCGCCATTCCTATGCATATTTCTTTTCATATAACCTAATTCCCTATAAAAATGAAATATATTAAGATGATATTATATCGGTATTCATGATACATATGAATATATATTTAATATATACTCATATATAATATATATATTATTTAAATATAATATTATAAATATTATTTAATATACAGGGTTGCCGCTAAATATGTCCCATAGTTTGCGAATTTTTAACTCTCAAAATAAAATACTTAGAATATTCTAGTTAATTTCCTCTTAAAGAGGGATAATAAGAATAGGGTTTCTAAAAATTTCAGCTTGATCGGTTAAAATTAAAGCTCTTATTATTTACATTTAGAGCAAAAATTTAAATGCACAGAGAAGCATAGGCCTAAAAATCAACATGCAACGTAATAAAAATAATACTGAAAACTTATTAAAACATGTTTTTTTAAACATTTATACATTTAATAATGTCTAATTTATGTATTTTTGTAATATTAAAAGTAAATTGAATGAAAATGAAATCTTATTGTTTCAAAATCTAGATGATTCTCCACTACAATACCAAATTGAATGTTTCATTTCAAAAGATAAAATTCGTCAGATAGTGTAGAAAAATTAAGTTAAATGAAGAAAAATATTATATGATTTGTTTTGTTTTGTACCAATTTATTGGGGTTCCCCATGCATTTTTATCTTTAGGCCTATGCTTCTCTGTGCATTTAAATTTTTGCTCTAAATGTAAATAATAAGAGCTTTAATTCTAACCGATCAACCAGAAATTTTTAGAAACCCTATTCTTACTATTCCTCTTTAAGAGGAAATATTCTAGAATATTCCAAGTATTTTATTTTGAGAGTTAAAAATTTGCAAACTATGGGACATATTTAGCGGCAACCCTGTATACACATATTTCGAAAAATTTCGAAAATAATTTTTAAAATTTTAATTCCTAACCTAACAAAAATTTCATGCCTGATTTTCATGTCTAGGGGGGGCCACATTGTCCAATAACCCATATCTCGGTATAGAATATACAGTACTCCAACTTCCCTTGTGAGATGAGTAACTAATACAAATTAGTCGAAAAACTAAGTAAGATATTAAATGATTAAATAGTGTCCATCACACGTTGAAGGTAAAGTAATGATATTTAAATGAAAAGTTGGAGATTCTTCTCAGGCCACAGCTATTCTCTTCACTTTGCCTAATAAAAATCTTAATTATTTAGAAGTCATCGTAAAGATCTATACTCGAGGAAGGCGCCTTGAAGGTTGGTCTCCTTTGAGTGAAGGAAGGCACGAATGACGATGCCAAGTAGCTCTTTGATATAATTCAAATCAATGGAGGCTACCACTATGATCTAAACTTAAAAGCTAAAATCCTTAGATAATTAATAGTTATAATTAATTACTAATACTTTTCTAAATGCTTAAATGTACAATAATTGTAATTCTAATTAAAAGCTAAACTAACTTATATTAACATATGCATAATTATTTATCCTTTATCCTATCTATATCCTCCTTATATACTGTTAATAAAAATGTTACTTATCGTTAGGCAAACAAAGGAAAAAAGTATTAGACGTATCAACAGACTCATAGTTCAAATTCAAATGTAATTCACTTACTCACACATTTAACCATTTTCTCAACTCAAATGAACTCCAATTTACGTCAATCAAAAATGAATTCAAATTCAACTAAGTAAGTCAAATGAATAAAAACTGGATTCAAATGGAACTCAAATTTGGCCATATTGAAGATCGGGGCTATGGAAGAGTGTGTAGAAGGAGTTTAAATCGGCGGTTGGTCTTGGGCGGCCTCGTCTTTGGCTGAGAGGAGAGCTGCGAATGACAAGGGGGTGGATTGCTCTTGAAGGAGAAGACGATGAGCAGCTCGGTCCATTTCCTCACTCGTCATCTCAAGAGCTTCGGCCATTTCCTTGGACGTGTAGCGGACAAATTCCGGGTCTTGGCAATATTTGCTCAACCCCTGCTGCGCCAAAACCTTCGGAAAACAAAATTTACTGATAATATATATTATACATATATTTTATTAATTTTATACATAATATATCCCCATTCGGATAAAAATGCTTGCATACTCTGATAATTGGAATTAATTTCACATTAATGCCAAGCTAATTCAGAATTGATTCCAATTGCCAAATTGATTTTGTATAATGGAATTAAGTGATAAAGACTCACTCGAACCACGAGGCTCTCTGCAGATCCAATGATCTCAGGAAGGGAAAGGGTTTTGTTCTCCCCGCCGCTGTGCCCGTCCTTCGCTCTGTTTAGATCTTCGCAGAGGCCACCATTAAAGAGGCCACTCGGCACGGCTACAACCAAGAAACCAGGGGTGAAAGGAAGAAATTCCTCAAAGGCCAAATTCACAGAACTGGTGGTGGAAGCCACATGCAACAACTCACCATGAAATCAACTCTCAACTCTAAATAATTAGAACCAAAAAACTCTCATTGCCAATTGATCAAGAATTCAAAAAGTGTGAATTGGCATCGTCACGGCACTGATCAATTACTATTTTATAATGTAAATCTGGTGACGTCTTAAAGTACTAGCAATTAAATTCATTAAATGTAGCTTTCTTCTAATTAAATTAAGTAAATAGTAAGGTAGTGAATAAATAAAAGGTGAGTAAGGAAAGGCGAGTGAGCTTTTGAGCATTTTCGGAAAGGTGAGCCAATTTGTCTCCAATTCCTTAACTCTTGTCATGATTCGGTCGAATTTTGCGGGTTTGACCATGTGTTAAATCTTGGCAACGTGCTCGCCTTTGACCGCTTCGAAGGAGAATTACAATAGGAACTTAAAGGGCTACTCTACGCTTTGAGGAGTCAAAATATTGAGTTTCCCATTGTAATTTTTGTCTACCTGGTCGAGGACGGAAGGTTCTCAGCGCTCGCCCACCGAGCGCCCCTTGGAATTGACCCGCGCGTGGTGTTAAAGGCGTGAGTGAAGCCAGCGCGAGCCTCGACGTGGGGCGACTCAACAGTCGTCCCAATCTCGTCAAGTGAGAGGCCAAGCAGGAGACGCCCACAACCCCCAAGCCTTTTAGCCACATACACACAACACACAAATTTGGCAATCTGGCTTGGAGAAACCCTGACTCTCCAAGAGCATTAGTCTCAATGAGTTGACTGGGGATTATTGGTCAAGTGGGTTAATTATTTGACTAGAGATGCGCCAGACAAACTGCCCCAAAATAGAACCTATTTAGATCCGAAGAAGGGAAGAGAGAAAAAACCTCGCGGAAAATACGAATTACGAACCAACTTCCTTCAAACAAGTTCAAAAAAGGTGCAAAGTACGGACAATGACCGGCAATTTGGTCAAGAGGAGGAAAAGGCGAACAAGTTAATAAGAAGTGAGAGAAAGAGAGAAAATAATGAAAAAGGGTTGACCATGAATGGTTCTCTTGTCTGTCTTACCGCTCGTCTCCTCTTCCCCATCATTCCCGGAGATCCTAAATGAGGAAGAAGTGAGTCTCCTATCAATTCCCACAAATCTCCCAAATAGTCATTTTGATTCTACAATTCCTTCCCTAATGGTTACTTACTTAATTCCTTCTACATAAATCCATAAGTTGTTCAAAAATTGGTCTCAAATTTCAATTGATTTGGTCAAAACCTGATTATCAAAGTACAAATAAACTGACTAGCCAAAAGATTTCTATTCGCTTTTTAATGAAAAGTGGTCATAGATTTCGATTGTTAAAACAACTTTTGGGGTCAAATAAAAATTCATTTGAATGAGAAAAATTTAAAATCCAAATATATATATAAAGTAGGGGAGAGGTGATAATATTTATTTAATTAGCATTTAAATATTAAGTGGGTTTAATTTATTTCCTAGTAAAATGACACGGGTGTTCCCAGTGGGAAGTCCATTGGATCTACGGGGACGTTGCTTGGGCTGAAGAGGAGAACTAATGTAGGAGAAAAGTATAATTGAATTGAAAGTCTTACTCTGAGTAGCCATGGCTCAATGGACTGGAAAAAGAGAGCAACAAAGGAGTCTTTGGCACGCGCAAAGGTCGAAGTGGAATTTCATCACCGCTTTCACTCGTCCCACTTCTTCTCTCACATAATATACACAAGGTTGGAAGGATCATTCTTTCATTAAATTTTAGTAATTTGATTAATTTTGAAAAAAGGCAAGATTCATATTCGTGCTCGCTTTATTTTAAAATTAAAAACAATTTTTAAAAACATTTTTAAAAAACATTAAGGTAATTAAAATATTTTTTTAAATAACATTATTTTTAAAAAATATGTTTTTATAAGATTTATTTTAGTTTATATGAGATAGGATTGGTGTGAATGAAAGCGGACCTTTCATTAAGAAGGGATGGGGTGTGTTTTAACGGCGAAGCAACGTGATTGGCTCCGTCAGACCCAACGAGGGAAGCCTAAAGAGAAAAGAATTCCATAATTTAATGATCACTCCGTCAGTATACTTGTATGAGATGAGATTTGAGTAGAAATGAAATCCTTTCACTTTGTTCAGATCCGGCGAGGAAGTGTGTTGAGTTGAGGAAGGTCTGGGAAATGGTCCTTGTTTTCTCCTAATGGAAGACCACATGCTTCCAAACAATGAATGATTCCGCTGTGACAGACAACACAACAAAAAATCACATTTCTTTCAAGGAAATTACGAGTTAGTGGAAGGGAGGCCGTGAGTAAGATCAAACAAACTTGTCAATTCATTTGGGGAGAAATGAAATGGAGAGAGAAAAAGGTCGGGAAGTCTCATACACGATGCATTGGTTCAGGGTCGTCATTCAAAAGTTCTTCAAGATTCCCTGAAATCGTTCGCTGAAGTTCAGGCCCAGCGTCATGCAACGTTCGCAAACCAGCCTGCGAAAAGAGACATTTGCTTTCTTTAGTCAACATTGGCCCTCTTCTGCTATCATTTATCCCACCTTGTACATCTAAACAATGTTTAAATGTACATATTCTCATTAAAGGTCTTTCTCAATTTTCACCACGATGCAATATATACCAATAGACATCGGAAATCATAATAAAGTTAATATTAATTAACTACTCATATTAATTAACAGCTAATTTGAATTATCTATGGAATACTTATAATAATCCTCAATAATCATTCGTAATATCCATTGATCCTTTATGAAGAAAACGGATGTCCTATGTACACAATTTCATGGCTGCATTGGGCATAATGAGACAATTAAATAAAATGTTTTAGTGAACGTCGCCTTCTTTAGTTTAGCTTACTTGGAGTGTAACTGTGTTGAGGGCTTCTTTGTCTCCTTGTTCCTTCAGCTGTTCCTTTCGTTTCTTGAACCGACGGAAGTAATCTTGAATGAGGAAGGTGGCGTAGAACTTCCCCACTGTCACTTCGTCGTCGACTGTGACAATCAAGAGCATTTGAGCATTGGGTGTGAAGGAATTGGGGAATTAAAGGAATAATTTAATTTTTTGTTAAATATCTAATTAAATTGTTTTTGTACTTCCAGGCGGAGGAACGACTTGGTCCAGTAACTTGGGATTTGTCCTCTTCCAGATCTTCTTAATGACGGCTCGGAGTTCGGCGTTCGCGTCGTCGATGTTCCCTTCTGTTTTGATGTGAAGGGACGTTCGGACCACAGCGAAAAGAGTCGCATTGAACATCACAGTCCCATCGCTGTTCAATGGCATGTTCATCGAGACAAGTCTCTGGGAAGATTCAAGGACAATAGGTCAAAGTTAAACATTATATGTATATAATACAGGCCTTATTGGTTTATAATAAACGTGAAATGACAATATGCAATAATGCTTAAGTTTGATTGGTAGTTAATTAGGAATTACAGTTTAATTTCGTTAATTAAGTAATATTATAAAGAGAAACCTTGCAGGCCACTCTGTGCGGACACAATTTTCCGAATCCGAGCGGAGGAGAAATTTTCCTTAGCAGGGCCACAACGTCCAAGTGTTTGATTCTTCCTTTCGCATCCGGATCGTATTCTGACCAAAGTCGGACGAACTCGTCCAAATGATGCGGCCCGAGAATTGACCAATCCCGCGTGAGATAATCAAAGTTGTCCATGATCACAGCCACGAACAAATTGATGATCTAAAAGTGAACATTTCAAGCCACCAGGAAATTAATATTTGGGGATTCGCGTCTTTGGATGCGAAATTCACACTAAATATTAATGGGACAAAGAATTAAGTTGTTTCTCACAAGAAATGAGCAGAGAACGTAGAAGGAGATGAAATAAGGATAAGCAAAGTCCGCCCCGCAACTCTCCATCGTCCCGTTGTTTGTCAAAGTGGAATTCTCATCAAATTCCATGGAATTCTGAGCCAACTCGCATTTTACTTCTTGCTTGTTCGTGCAAGCCAACATGATTTCTTGCCAGGCTTCCCCTGCTCACGAATAAGAAAATTAATAAGATTCAGTAAAGTTAATCTCTTCTTTAAGAAACAATTTATTTATAATTATTCACTAGGAACACAATTAGCTAAATGAATATATTATGGACAATTCACAAAAATTGACTTTGATTTTCGTCTTTTTTTAATAATTAAAATTTTGCCCCTTTACTCACATTGCTTACTCGGAGCACGTGAGAGTAAACTTTTATTATTAATTGATTAATAATTTCATACTTGTCCAACCAGAACCTAAACAAGGTTTAACGTTGGACATTTATGACATTTCCCAACATGCCTGTAGCTGAACGGAAAAGCACCAAAACGGCCTGAGGAAAAGACTGAAAATTGTTGTTCCGGTGGATTTCTGTATCGTCGTCCAATGCAATTTTTCCAAACACCTGGAACAAATGATCATACTTGTAGGAATATGTATAATCTTAATATCACTATTATAATCAATATGGACTATTGGTCTCATAGTAAGTTTCATTGAATGGATTTAAATCCGACTTGACTCGTCATTTATAGCTAGAGTGAGTGAGTTGGTCTTTGCTTTCACCTGCATTCCAATGACAGCAAAGATGAAGAAGAGCATGACAATGAGAAGCGCAACGTAGGGAAGAGCTTGAAAAGATTTGATGAAGGTCCAAAGGAGCGTTCGAATTCCTTCGCCTCGGCTCAACAACTTCACCAGACGCATCACACGGAAAAGGCGAAAAAAATTAATTGAAATGATATTCTTGCCGGAAGGCTGCAACCAAACAATCCCGTTTTAACCCACCAGATTTCAAGATCCTCAAATTACATATTAATTCATTTAATCTCCAATTCTCAATTTACATTACATTCACTTCGGAGTACACAATGTCAATGAAGCTTCCAAGAACAATGATGAAGTCAAAAACGTTCCAAGCGTCTCCAAAATAATTCTAAAACAAAAGTCGTTATTTCCTACCAAAATCTCTGAATATTTAAACTATGAATAAATAATATAAAATCATAAGTATTTATAATAATGCATAAATAATGTATAAGTGAATAACTAAAAATTGAAATTAATTAAGCTCGTAAAAAAATTGTATTAATGAAAATATGAAAAGTGGGAGGTTCAATTTAGTTAAATTGGTCAAAGAGCCTCAATTGGGTAGGGTTGAGTGATGAAAAAATACTTTAAAGCGAAAGGCGGCGAGTTTGAGAACGAATTCAAGAGCGAAGACAGCCGTGAAGATCATGTTCATAATGTCAAGAGCGTTTGTGTACGCCTCCGGCTGGCCGTAAAACTTCATGGCCAAAGACACCGTGTTGATGAGGATGAGGACAAAAATGACGTACTCAAAGGGCTGAGACGTCACGAGCCACCAGACTTTATACTGAAGCCGGTTCTTTGGAATGTATCTTCGAACAGGCTTGGCCTTCAATGCAAATTCTATGCAGTTCCTCTGAACAAAGATGAATTTATTTTTTAAATTCCCAGCCATTACAGAATCATTAATTAGCTATTAACAAATAATTAAATTATGAGGAGATGAATATAAGTATCAATGTCAATTAAATGCAATTGCCTGGTTTTTGTCAAGCTCGCAGTTCTTGTACTCTTGCTCCCCCTCGCTCTGGAAAGTGACGATGACGAAACCCACGAAGATGTTGACCATAAAGAAGGCTATGATGATGATGTAAATGATGTAATAGGCTGCCACAAACGGTCGGTAGTTGTGGATTGGACCCAAGTCTTCGCTATGCGAATCGATCGACTTGTACAACATCCTGAACAAAGGAGGGATCGTGTATTAAAGTGCAATAGAATGAATAAATGGATAGTAAAAAATATTTCATTCGTCTTACTGAGGCCATCCTTCAAATGTGGAAACGGCAAAAAGAGTCAGCATGGCTTTCCCCACATCATCAAAATTGAATTTGCTGTTCACCCATCGCCGCGGTTCAACAATTGCCTTCGTGATGTCACCGTCGTCGAAAACAATGAAATCTCCCCTTCAAACATTCAAACATCATAATGACATAATGGGAATTAAAAAGGAATTTTAATGAGTCACTGATCATGAAAAGAACATTTACTTGCAAGTTTCGTCAGTCAACTTTGATCTGTCGTTGCAATCATATAATTTTCCCTGCAAATACAAACAACAAGTATATTTAAAAACCTTTTCTTAAAATCATTTCCAATTGTTTCACAAATATTTACAAGTTAGCTAATTACCTTAAATAGTTGTACTCCAATAACGGCAAACATAAATTGTAGGAGACACGTGACGAGGACAATATTTCCAATCGTCTTCACGGCCACAATCACACACTGAACCACGTGCTATTTAACAAATTGTAATAAACATTAGACCTTTTAGTCTCTCAAATGCATACATCTCTAATCTGTCACTGATTATCCCCCGGCATTATTCCTATGAATTCCTTATTTCAACTGTACAGGGTCCTAAATTAGTACGATAAGGGGTCTAAAGCCCAAACTACAAATGTCACAATAATTTGCTATAAACCACTCGAAAGAGTATCAAAAGTTACATTAAAAACATGTATTATTTAAAAATATTTTCATTTAAATATTTTAGGAGGGTATTTCGAAAAAATTCATTTTTAAGTTCAAACTCTGATATAAAATTATTCAAAAGTTGAATTATTAAAGAATGTTTATTTTATTAATTCAACTTATTATAAAGTTATTTATACGATGTTAAATAACTTTGCGTCTTTTAAACGACAAAGAGGATCTCCTTCATTGATCGAATAAGAGCATTTATCTGGAGAGATGCAAAAGCAAAAGGAGAAAGGTTCCTTCCATAAAGCTGCTCTTTGAAACCAACAAAGCAACAATTACAATACTCCATCTTTTTATGATTTTTCATTTTTTAAAATAATAAACTATGCAACATATTTTTAATGTAATTTTTGATGCTCTCTCGAATGGTTTATAGCACATTACTGCGACATTTGTAGTTTGGGCTGTAGACTCCTGATCGTTACTAATTTGGGACCCTATATATACCACCGAGTTTAAATTACCCGGATAAGCTATCAGGAATTGTTCAGTTATGAACACTTGGACACATACATAATTTTGGAATGAGATACGTTAAGCGCCATTAATTAATTAAATTTAAATGAAGTGAACCTTTAAGCCTTTAGCCCGATTGATGGCTCTCAAAGGCCTCAAAACACGACAAACACGAAGAATCTTGACAACGGAAATGGCACCAGAACTATTCAAGAACCAAAAACTCAATGTCAGAATTTCCAATTTAAATACATTACAAATAAATCGAATCGAAAATAAACATCATACTGATGGAATTGAATATTAAGGAATTTCTCACGAACCTCCAGACAAATGAAATTAGAGAAACGCAGACGACGAGGAGATCCAAGAGATTGAACGCCGAACGACAAAACGCCCCATCATGAAGAATAAACCCGAAAACAACCATTTTCAAACAAATCTCAACGGTGAACACGGCCGTGAAGAAATAGTCAAACTTATTGAGAATCTAAACACAAATTAATTAAATTGAATTACTAGTACATTCAAAGCATTCAATTAATAAGATGAAGAAAAGAGAGAAACAATAGAAATTTCTCTTGTATCTTCAATATTACCTAATCTTTCCCTCTCATACTTCCATTCCATGCATACATAGGCAATTGTAAATATAATATTCATTATTTAGTGCAAGTAATGTAAATATATACGTATACATGCATCCATGTTTGTAAGATTCCCTTTGAGAAATATACTTATAATACATGTCTCAACCCAAAACAAATCCCGCACTTTTTTAAATTCAAATTGTGTAAGTCATATGACGATTCACAATAAACGTCTATTGAGAATCGTCATGTGACTTGCACAATTTGGATTTTAAAAAAGTGCGGGATATGGTTTGGGCTGAGACATGTATAATAATGCATATATACTTATATATTTATAGGTAGAAATATTCAAGTATAGGAAGGGAATATTGGAGAAGATTGTTGTTTTTCCTAGTGGGCATTATTTTTATTTAATGGAGTTGAATGGGCGGCGGGAGCGAAGTGGAGAAAGTCCTTCCTCCTCGCCCCCCGCCGACTTTCTCACTTGGTTCCTGTAGGAAGTCTCGTGGAGCGGATCCTCGCAGGCGAGCATGAGAGAGGAGATCAAAATGCAGCCAAGGATCACATTCCCATACATACTATGGTTGATGATCCGGTGGCAAAATCCTCGAAATCTACAAAAACCATGTACAATCATTAAGACACTTATGACCCCCCAAGCCCAAAAATGTGGAAAGGAACTTTCATAAATGTTGAGATTAAACGATAATGAATGCTGAGAAGAAACGTTCAAGAATGATGAGATTAAACATTCATGAATGATGTTCAATTGAAATTAAGTCCTATGTAGTACCGATTATTCTGCGTGAAGATGAAGAAGCTGGTTCCTTTGGGCACAGCCTTGATCTTCGTCGTTGACTTGATTTCGGACATTCGACGCGGGCGAGCCGTGGGTTTGACCTCTTCCTCGTCGAACTCCATCTCCACGTCATCTTCCTCCCCGTCTGGAAAGGGATTAGCAGGGTGAGACGAGGGGCGTCGTGGAGGCAACGTGAGACATGTCATGAGAGGTCAAGTGATCTCCTGTGTGGTGGCCCATGCAAGACGGTTTAATACCTTGAGTCTCCTTGCCCTCGTCGTCAGGCAGCGAGGAGGTTTGGTTCTCGAGATCCTTCGCTTCCCTGTTTAGTGCCATTGGAGAAGATCGATTAATGGAAGGGAGAAAAGTTGGTCGAGGGCTTAAAACAAACTATTTATCTTCATGTACCAAACTCGGTGTTTAGCCCTCCATGGACCCAATTCTATTAGCTGACTATACGTCTCGGAACACTCCCACTTGACTACCCATATGTATAATACACTCCAGTTTCCTCAGAAGGAACATGGAATATCTCTCCATGTTCCTTCTGAGGATACATAACTTAGGTGTGGATTTGAAACACCGAATTGAGAAATAACAATTTTATGCGTACTGGGAAGGAATTGAGTCTTTTTAAAGTGTTTACTTCAACTATGAAAGCTTTAAAAAACAATCCAAGCTCGCAAGCTTTCTTATTCTTTCAAAAATATCTTCACCTTACTCCCATAAAGCTGGGAGAGAAAAACTTTTCACATTTTGATAATTTTATAGCTTGAATTCACTAAATTGAATTAATTCATATTTATGAACATCCTTGAACCATTTGTATACACAAAACAGACAAAATATAAAGGGCATTTATCGTATTGCCCCGAAGTAAGCCCCTGGAAATCTTTAAATTATTTCAACCCGACTCCCTAACATCTTTCGGGTCCTGGTAACTTTCGGGACCCGGACAAGTTTAAATTAATATCAACGCCAAAGTACTTTTTAGTATTTTCTCGACTATAAATTTCAGTGTATTGTAAAGCTATATTAAATTGCCTTTTTGGCATTTTAAATAGAAATTAAATTGAAAGTTTAAGGCAAATGAAAGAATAAGCGTATTTTAATTTATAAAGGCGCATATAAGATTACTCATAGATTAGACCGGGATACCTTTTAAATTCTTAAGCCTGACCCCCGGACACCTTTCGGGACCGGATAACTTTGGAATCCCGGGTATCTATCGGGGCAATACGGTAGTAGTTACATTTAGAATAGCATATAAATTCGAATACTATTTATAAAGACTTGTGAATCATTTTGATTGAATACATGACAAATGAAATATTTATGCATTTCTATGTCATTTAAAGTTTGGGATATTCTGGTCAAAGGTCGGATTAGGGCATTGAGAGACATTTAATAAATGGTTTAATGGCGAAGACGCACGGGTTAAAGGGTCTCAGGTGATTTATGCTCGAATCCTCATCTTTGACATGTATGAAAAACAGGATAGATGTAATTTCATTGTTACTTTGAAATGAAACTAAATGAAAGGCTCAATGAATTAATTGCATTTTAATTCGATTAAAATTTGATCAAAAGATAATGGGAATTTAATTAAAAATTAATAAAAACTAATTAGCCTCTCCAACTGGCCTATTATAAGTTCAAAACGGCGATGACAAAAGTTTGGTAAAATATACACACGAATGAATGAATACATTCTGGGAAGACGCCAAGATTCTCATTAATTGCTCTGTATGTATTTATGTACTAGTGAATGCAATAGTGTGAGAATGTGTTTAAGTACTTAGTAGTCCTAGTAGTTACATGTATAATATACATATATATTAAGTATATATATATATTATATAAGGGAAAGTATAGGAGAAAGTCTTATGATATATTCTATATAAATACATAAGAATATGTAGGTTATGTATAATGGTAAACTGCGTAGTAAGTTTGGAGCGTAATAAAGTCAAGTTGATGTTTATAGAGGAGAAGGTACAAAAAACGGGTTTTTTTCATAATGTCTTTTTTCTTCTCCACTCCGAATGAGTTAAAGGCATTAGAAAGAAGAAAAGGAAACTGTCATCCCACTTTCCCTCGCTTTTATCCTCTTTCTCAAACGAGGAGCGGGAAAGTTCAAAACTTCATTCATTGGAAAATAAAATGCGAGTTTCAAAAACGAAGGTTTCATGAAGGAATCAATTAACCAATAATTAACCTTTGCTATTTCCTAAGTACCTAGTTAGAATAATTCATACCTAATTAGAAAAAAGCCCTTCGCTCATAGCAAACCAATTCTTGGTTCTCGAATTGGAAATATGTGAATTGGAGAGAATGAGTTCTTTTGCCTCGCCTCATTGGCTTCCTCCTGATCTGAGGCGAAGAGGAGACGGAAGTCGTTGTTCCTGGTCGGGAACGGCCGTGGGCATCCATCCCGTGCACTCAAGTGGCCCCATTATCTCTCACATCCCCCCACACACATCTCCGGACTCCCCCGACTTCCCCAACAACCCTTTCCAGACTTCACAAAAAATGACCCAAATTCCCTTGGCTATCAAATGGAATTATTTAAAGGGGCGCTTTATTATCATAAGATGCTTTTGACTACTAACGGCCCAACCAGTTCAGAATCAAATCGCTTTCTCCTCTTTTCACAACTTCCAAACTCTAAAGCGACTTCCAACTTCTCTAATCTTATTTTATACGATGTCGTTTTACATTTTTTTTAACTTTATACATACTCGGCAAACATGTACTATGCATAAGAATTGATATGAAATGAAATCATATGATGAATTCAGTGGTTCTTAGCATTATCTCTTGAAAGTGTTTCTTAAAGTATGGTACAAGCAAATTGCATTTGAAAATATTTAGAATGGTCAAAATTAAATATTTACAAATAATACACATATTTAACGGGGAGATGAAGGGCATTAAGTCCATTGAAAGTTAAGTAATTGTTTAAATTGTTTAAATTATTTAGGAAATGGCCCAAGTCAATATTTGCCGTTGTAATCATCAAAGAAGACGTCGTTGATAAAGATGGGGAGCGAGTTGAAGGCATAATTGTAGTTAAATATAATGAAGTGTATAATTTGGCTGGAGAAGTTTCCCTGACCTTCATCACAGTCGAGTGGTTGAGTCGGAGAAGAAATTTGGCTGTTACATAAATAACCTCCGCATCAACAACTCTCACTCTCATTTTAATAGGGAAAGTTATTCTAATGTGCGCGTCTCCAGGACTTCTCCTCATCTCCCAATTTATTATCTCACATGAGGAGATAGGCATGAGAAGGGGAGAAAATGGTGACAATCTTTTTGAATTAATTTCCAAGCTTACATGTCATCAGGGTCGTCGGGTTGAAAATCCAAGTCTTCCGCCTCATCGCCCTCGGCTTCTCCGCTTCCTCCTTTCCCTTCTGACCCTTCTTTCTCTCCGCCCTAAAAAGGAATTGAGTGAGGCATGAAGAGCTCGGGAGTTCCCTCCACTTTTACCTCTCCTTCTTCTTTCTCGATCTCGGTAAGCGACTCCGCATCGGCCAAATTGTCAACGGCGATGGCCAAGAACACATTGAGAAGAATGTCTTCAAAAAAATTAATTACTAAGACCATATGAACACCATTAGTGTGGACAAGGAAATGGGGAATTAAAAATCCCAATTACAATTTCCGCAAATGAAGAGAATGATGAAGTAAATGCAGGCGAGGATGCCGATGGAGGAAACGCCACCGTATGCGTTGATTCCGAGGTACATCACCTCGTTCCAATCCTCACCTGTGAGGATCTATTTAAATAAAAAGAATTCAATTGTTAGTTCAGCAAATGAGTATCCAAACTATTAAGTAAATCTTTGGCAAAAAACAAATAAGAATACATATTTATCAATTGGATAATTTATTTTACCTGAAAAACGGTGAGAAGGCTCTGCCAAAAGGAATCGAAATTATTCCTTGGCTTGTCTTGCGTTGGGTCAAAGTTGAATTTTCCTCCAAAGACTTGCATCCCGAGCAGAGCAAAGATGACAATGAAGAGGAAAAGGAGAAGCAAAAGAGACGCTATTGACTGGATAGAATTAAGCAAAGAAGCGACGAGATTCGAAAGTGAGCGCCAATATCTAAAGCGAATTGGAAATTGAAAAACGACTCTAAAAGTTACTCGCAGGTTTTATCCTCACTTGGTCACTTTGAAGACTCTAAGAAGGCGTACACAACGGAGAACGGAGACGCCCAACGGTGGAATCCATTCTTGCCTGGTCAGGACAACTTCGATGATGCTGCTGATGACCACAAAACAGTCGAATCGGTTGAACAACGAAACGAAGTAACCCTTCAGTCGTTCAAAATGCCAAAAAGAAGAAAAAATTAAACTTAAAAACGTCAATATTTTAAATAATTTTCAGTATTGTAAAAGATTTGACACAGAAACTTATGTGTTACGTACTATAAAAGGGAAATGTAACAAAAAATCAGCATATTAAAATTATTTATGTACTTATAAATCTCTGTGAGATATCTCGTATTACTAAAAACCTTAATAAATAAGTAATCTTTCTTATTTTTATTTATAACAAAAAAGATCTTAAAAATTACCTGAAAACCGAGACTGTACATTTTCAAAAGCATTTCAAAGGTGAAAAGAACGACGAAGCACAAATTTGTAGCTTCTGAAGAATAAAATAAACAAAATTAATTATAGTCAATATGTTATATATGTCGAATTTGATTCGAGTGAAACTGTCCGTTTGTGCCTTGAAAATCATCAAGCCAAGCTGGCTGATGGTAATGTTCAGTTGCGAGAATCCCCGTGTTCAGAAACACAAGGATGATAATGAGCCAATAAAAGGCTTGGGACTTCACAGCCTTTCGACATCCTCGACGAAGTCTTCGATTAAGCCTAAAACAATCAATAATTAATGAACCTCCACCTCCTCACCTATAAAGACTGTTTAATCAATTAAGTGATTGATTATGAATTGAATAAAAGAAATTTCATAAGATCCATCCATGATGGATGAATCGTATGATGTTATGATTCATACTTAACCCTTAGCCAACTGTTTAACAATTTTAATAATTTCATTCTCTTCCTAAAAATAATGAAGCTGCGAGGAAAAAATTTTCTTTCACACTATTTGTTTTAAGTTTTTATTCAAATTCCATTCTCTCAC
>VJMY01000560.1:0-47978 GCA_009869795.1 Neelides sp. FZ-2019 | reverse complement strand
GTTTGAATCCTTCAAGACAAAACTGGTGAATTCTTATGGGAAAATACATTATGAATCCTGTGCTTCACCCCTCATTTTTAACATTGAATATCATTCTTAAATGAACACCCGGTATATATATATCAGTAATACAGTAGTGTATTTAATAGAATGAAAAATTTTAAAACTATCCAAAAATAAATTCAGATAGAATTACCTAAGTTAATTCCTACATTTACTTAAATAATAAATACGTTGTTCAATTTTATGGTTCATCATTATAATTAAACTTAATAATAATGCACATATTTTCAATTTCAGCTATTGGCTAGTTTCATGAATGTGGTTGGTATTTAATAAGGTGAAATGTTATACAACTTAAAATTGTAATTCATGCCAAAATAACTTAATTCGAAAGAAATAACTTAATAACTAATAATAACTATAATAACTTAATTCTCTCCTTATTGCTCAATTGACATTGATTTTGACAAGTACTTATCTAATCTACTAGAGACTTGACATCATTATTTATTAATCGAACAATTGTAGTATATTATATATAATATGTGTTAAATTAGTTTTTTTTGTGATAATTAAAGATTATTTAAGCCTCATATAGGCTTTAAACATTTGTTACAATTACCAAGAATATTTAACAATGAAAATGAAAATTCTGTAAGTCTTATGTAGTATATTTTTTTACTCATAAGTGGTATAATATTTAACCATTGTATGGTCTATTTTATGAATGATGTTTATCCATACAGCATTCTCGAGATTGAATAATAAAGTTAGAGAATAATCTCAATCAAACAATGTGTTATATAGTTAAATACAGAACTGTAACATACGATAGATAAATCATACCTATAAAAATAATTTATAATACAATGAAAAAGATGGATCACTCAATATAAAGGTGTTAAAATGCTGCTATTTATACTTGTTTAATGGTCATTTTTAACGTGGGAAAACTCACGTAGTCAAATCACTATCAATGTGAATTCGGCATACACCTATTCAATTATATGCTAGCTAAGCATCAAGACCAAGACTAGACTATCTTCACAGTTTGAGATATCATTTGATGAGAATTGTGCGTGATGATGATCTTGTTCTCTTTCATATTTAATGAATTGACTTTTAGTTGACTAGGTTCGTAGACCTTCGATAAACCGAACGATAGACATTTGTAGTAAGTTAGTTAGCCAACCACACTAGTGCAGAGATTTGAGTAATTAGCAAGTATAATGCAATTCTCATCTTCATTCTCAAAGACAATTCAAAATTGATTAATTTTTAAAAGTTTTCATATTTATAATAAAAGTGTAAGTTAAATTCCTTAAAAATGGAAAACAAAGAAAAGTCCGAAGGAAAAGAAACTTTTGTCGAGAAAGTGAAGAAATGGATTAGCTTGGTCACAATCGAGCCAGCCTTTCTCTTACACATGGTAGCTGCATCAATGGGAAATATAATGTTGAGGGAATTGATGTTGGACCGTGCATGTCGGATTAATCTTGACTATCCTGATGAAATTTGTGACAATGTGTAAGACTCGCCATTTTTAACTTCATTTTGAAACTATTAATTTTTAATAAAAAGCCTTTCAATGTCTTTAAACTTTTCTTTTAAACCACTTAGGAATAGAACAATAGAAGCAGAGATGCAACTTGTTTATACTGACATCAATGTTTGGAGAGAAGTTCTTGACAATGCGTTCCCAGCCTTAGCTGTCTTGTTTCTCGGAGCATGGTCGGACATTTATGGTCGAAAGCTAATTTTCATTCTTCCCATTTTTGGACAAATCATTCGGTTTATTGGACTTTTACTCTGCGTCAACTTTGAGGAAATCAATGCTGATTGGGTCGGAGTGGTTGGGACACTTCCGGTGGCGCTAACTGGATCTCGGACTCTTCTGAGTCTTGCAACTTATAGTTACGTAACTGACATCTCGTCGGTGAAAGACCGAACATTGAGAATTGGTCTTCTTGCCAGCGTTCGGACGTTTGGTCGCTCTTTGGGCTCGAGTGTTGGAGGATTTCTCAATACTCAGGGCATGGGGTATGTGGGATTATTTGCCATTGGAGGATTCTTGGAAGTTTTTGCATTCGCTCAAGCAGTATTTTTCATGCGGAATACTAGAAAGGCTGATGCAGTGAGAGGAACCGGAACATGTCACGTTGTGAAAGACATGTTTAATACAAAGAACATTTTTGATACGATTAAGGCCTTCATTAAAAAAAGAGAAGGCAAAAAGAGAAAAATTCTTTATGCCCTTACTGTTGCTCTATTTTGTACAATGGCTCCAATTCAAGGTAATTAACAATAATTATCAAGTTTATAATAATATAAATAATAACTTTTAATAATTAATGATAATTTTTATGTTGCATATTTTTTAAATTATAATTATATAATGTCGATTTTAATTAGGTGAAGAATCGGTTATTCGTCTATTTACTAGATTAAAGCTCGGATGGGACGTTGGAGATTTTGGATACAATTCTACTTTTAGAATGATTATCAATTTTATAGGTTTGATTCAAATAAGAACTAAACATTAGTGTTTTAAAATTGCATAATATTTTATTAAGTAATATTATACAAACAAACATTTTTATAGGAGGGCTACTTTCAATTGGCATTTTAAGCACATGGCTTAAATTCTCAGACGCAACGATAGGCGTTTTATCTTGCTTCAGTCAAATTGCTGCAGCAGTTATCTACGCATATGCGACTAATACTTTAATGATGTATATTGGTAAGAATTCTAATTGATAATTAGATAACTAGAATTCAAATTGATAATTAATCAACATTATGCCATGAAAGCATTAAGTTTACTTGAAATATTTATTAAGTTAGTTAAGTTTTAGTCATTAACTTTTATTGAACATTTTTTATAAATATTGTTTCAACAGCTCCATGTGTTGATGTACTCAATGGAACAATGATCATTGCAATACGTTCTATGATATCAAAGATAATCCCATTCAAAGAGGTTGGGAAGGTTAACACGCTTATTGGAGTTCTGGAATCAACAGCTCCTCTAATCGCAAACCCCATTTATTCACGCTTTTACAATGAGACGCTTG
The DNA here is from genome assembly GCA_009869795.1 of Neelides sp. FZ-2019. Lineage (NCBI taxonomy): Eukaryota > Metazoa > Arthropoda > Collembola > Neelipleona > Neelidae > Neelides > Neelides sp. FZ-2019. The sequence goes on along the minus strand of VJMY01000560.1, from coordinate 44,901 downwards.
AGTCTTTTCCAGGAGCGTTTTTTCTTGTTTCAGGAGCTTTGACAATTCCTCCACTCCTCATATTCGCGTATGGGTCAATATTTTATTTTTAACAAAATATCAAGTGAAATTAAATTAATGATGAGTTTTAATTTTTAATATTGTGATATAATTACAATTACTTTAAATACATAGATGGTTACGAGTAAAACATTTATCAGAGTTCACCTCAAAAACCTCTGAAAGAAATTCGGAAGCGCGTGGGAATGGCGGCTCAACTCATGATAACATAAATAGGGATCATGCTATTCCTTCGCTTCCAAACAATGGAAGAAATTCTTTAGGTGAAAAGAATGAATCTAATTTTGTAAAGGTCTGATATCTCTTTTCTAAACATTCTCATTCTTTCTAATTCAATATTTAAAATGTTAAAAGTATGATTATAACAAAAAATATTCTAGGAAATGATGATTAAAATATGAAGTATTATTATTTAACCATTTAGAGAAAATTGTAAAAGTCGACTTGTATATAAAATAAAGAAAAAATATTTGTGGAGATAATTGAATTAACTTTTAATTCATTGCGTTTTGCGTTGCACATACTTACAACAATTATCTTGTATCATTAAAATTTTAGCTTATTCACATCCATATCCAGAAGAAAGAGTAAAGTACATATAAATAGAATTCAATTATACCCAAGTAAATTACAATGTTGAGAAAAAACAATAGTTAATTCACATTCAAATTATAAATTATACAGATTTCACCATGCGTTAAATATTTATAAAAAGCATAAAATTCTTATATTAAGATTTTGTATAGTATCAAAAAATGAGTGATAATATATTAACTAGTAGGTTTAAGGTAATTATATCAAAGTTAAACAAAATTCGTACATTTTCGTCTATGAACAAGATTTACCTTAAACCTATTAAACATTCATGAATCGATTAGTAATATCCGTAATTATAACTAACTGTAAATATATCTTGAAAATACAGTAAATTAATATAAAATCAATATATAATAATTGCAAATGGTTATATAGACTATATAGTAAAAGAGAATAATAACCAAGTTCCAATTTTCTTACAATCATTATAGGGTCTAGGGTGTAGATCAAATAAACGAAAGAATAAATGCGGCTTGTGAATTGTTCCATGTAAATAAGAATAAGGATTAAAGTGAAGGAGTATCAGTAGGTGTGTATTAAATTCCCTTGGTGTTTTGCTTCCTTTTATATGCTGAGCCCGGTCGGAATTGATTCAAGCCCCAAACCATAAGTATAAATTAAGGATTACCTAATACTCGCTCTTTTATCTTGTCAGTCTAGTTTTTTCTTGCTACGAACTTTAGTCAAAGAATCCTCCACTTTTGTGCAATTCATTTCCTATAGGATAATCACAAAAAGAGTATATACATTAAATTCAAGTTTACTTAAAAGTATCTTTAAGTCTGTTCAATTGAATTGAACATTTTAAAATGGCTCCAGCACATTCCAAATTAAAGTCATCTGGCTTGATGATCATATTTTCTTCTTCGTCAATTATTTCTGCTATGCTCCTTTTAAAGTTTTTAAAGTCTTCAAAAAGGTTACAGAATTTATTTAAATTACTAATCATTTTAATTTTAAAATTATTTTATGATTTGATGATGAACAAAGCAAACTATAAACACATTTGAATAATTTTTAATTTAATGTGTTTTTTTTAATTAAGATCGACAATAAAGACAAAAAACGTGCTAATTGAAAAGAAGAAATTTGATGCGGATTTCATTCCAAAGATTTCCAAAATCTTAAAGATTCTCATTCCGACTTGGAAATGCAAAGAAGTATTTTTCATGTCCTTAATAAGCTTCAGTTTAGTTGTTCGATCTCTCTGCGACCTTTGGATGATTTATCTTGGAACTCTTCTGGAATCAGCAATCATAAGTGGAGACAACTCCAAATTCAATCACCATTTAACTCAATTTGCTCTTTCAATGCCAACGGTATTTGAAATTCATTTTTAAAACTAAAATCTTATTAAAATATAATATTTGTAAATGAATTTCTAAATAAAACTTATTCTTAAACATTAAAAAAAACATTTAAAAGTATTTTAAAAGTTTCGTTTTTATTTTTTCTAGATGAGTCTTACAAACTCCATTCTGAAATACAGCACAAATCAATTGAGCATTCGATTCAGGTCAAGATTAACAAAGCATTTGATGGGGCGCTACATGAATAAATTGACATATCACAAATTGACGACTCTTCTTCCAAATGTTGATCAATTAATGACTCAAGACGTTGACCGTTTTTGTAATTCCGTTGCTCAGCTCTACAGCCAACTTTCAAAGCCGATCCTAGACATTATCATTTATGTTTACGGAATTAGTAGAAATATTGGAAAAACAGTTCCTGCCTTCATGCTTGGGTATTTAGCCATAGCTGCTGGAGTTTTGATCAAAGTTAGAAAACCCATGAGTTTTTTGACATCTCAAGAACAATCATTTGAAGGAGATTTCAGATACTGCAATTCACGGTACAATTTCAATTTATAATTGCTCAAAGTATCGAAAGCCAGAATAATATTTTTATAAAATTTAATGGAAGATGATAAATCTTCAGTATAATTTTTAATCTGAGTTAACATAATTAAAGTAAATGACTTTTTAGATTGATAACAAATTCCGAAGAAATCGCTTTTTATAATGGAGGAAAGCGAGAATTGCTAACTCTGGTTACGTCCTTTGATAATCTAATCAATCATATGGCTTCATTCTCTCAATTTAAATTTGTCATGAATTTCATGGAGAACGTCGTTGCAAAATGTAAATGATAATTATCTATACAGTTATTAACAGATATTAATTTGAAAAATTTAAATTACACTTATTTATAATAAAAATTAATCAATTTATAACTTTTCTATTCAGATATTGCGACCATAGTCGGCTATTACTCTGTTTCTCGGCCATTCTTCCTTACGGATAATAAATTGAGCACGATGTCTCAAAGGGATCGACTTGAGTCGTATTATAAGTCAGGGAGAATGTTGATCAATTTGGCTCAGGCCATTGGTCGCCTCGTCATGAATGGGAAAGAGCTCAGCAAGCTGAGCGGATTCACTGCCAGAGTTCATGAACTAGACAAGAAGCTCACTTTAATTGGACGAGAAATAGTCGATAACATTGTATACAAAGATCATATCATTAAGTTTGAAAAAGTTCCAATCGTCACTCCAAATGGAGATATGCTCATTGAGGTAAATAAATAAACAAATATTAATTCACATTACTAATTAATAAAGATTGTATTTATTTACTAGCATTTTGTAGCATACTCTTTTGGTTGATAAAAGATGATTAAAAATGCAATAAACATTTTTTAATTAAATGATTTATATTTTCCAGGAATTGAACTTGACTGTAGAATCTGGAACGAATGTTCTGGTGAGCGGGCCCAATGGATGTGGGAAATCATCTCTGTTTCGAATCCTTGGTGGTTTATGGCCTTGCAGTGGGGGAAGGTTAACCAAGCCCACGAACGACAAATTGTTTTACATCCCACAACGTCCCTATATGAGCATTGGAACTTTGAGAGATCAAGTTATTTACCCAGATACCCATGAGGATATGATAAGAAAAGTACCATTGAAATCAGAAATTCAATCTAACTAATATTTTTAATTGTTAATTAATATTTAATTAATATAATTATAATATTTTTAAAGGGAAGATCCGATGGAGATTTGGTGAAAATACTACGATTGGTTGATCTTGAATGGATTGTTGAGGATTCGTTGAAATCTGAAGATAATTTTGTTGGGCAGAGAAGATCCTTTGACTCAAATGAAAACTGGATGGAGGTTTTGTCAGGAGGACAAAAACAACGACTTGCAATGGTAAACAAACTCTCTTACTTATAAAATAATTAATGTCAAATTCTGAGCTTGAAATCATACATAAAAATATGAATGTTATTGACTACATTAATTTAACACATATTTAAATAAACCTTTTTTAGGCAAGGCTTCTCTATCATCGTCCGCAATTTGCTATACTCGACGAGTGCACAAGTGCCGTGTCGCTAGACATTGAAGATAAGATTTATGGCGAATTTAAGAAATCTGGAATCACACTTTTTACTGTCAGCCACAGGAAAACTTTATGGAAGTTCCACGATTATTTGCTCATCATGGTATAAATATTTACTTATAAAATGAATTAACTTAGAAAATTCTCATAATTGAAGAAAAATTCTTATTTTTTATTTCAGGACGGCCGAGGTGGATGGGAATTTTCAGAAAATTCCCAATTCGAGACGCTTTAATATTTCGGTGCTAAAAATTGTTTTGCTCCTGTTGTAATTGAAATCATTTACATGTATTATGTATTACTATTTTAGTTGATTGTGATAAATCTACTTATTTTTATATTAAAATCAAATATCGTGACAGGGTTGATTAATGTTAATGTTTACACATATACTGTATTATTAGGTAAATCTTATTTTTGTTTGGTTTACTTTATAGTTGTTATCCAAATGCATTTTCTTGATGAATTTCAATCGGATTAACATTTAAGTGGTTAAGCGTTTATTTCTATTTTACTCTCAATGATCAATCAAAGGCATTTAATAAATATTTGTATTCGATCAAATTTATTGAACCTTCTTTCTCTTATTATTTCAATTCATGTAATTACCACTAAAATGAATACAAGAAATTCAACCGTCAACGCGATCGCTCCAGCCACGTGAAGTTGAAACTCGAGTTTTTTTTGTTGGACATTTTTTAAATATTCTTCATGTTCATCCAGATCCACATTTTGCAAATCTTTCTCGGGTATTTCTAAAATCAATTGATCCACCACGTTTGATTCTCTTGAACTATCATCTTCTACAAAAAAAACTTTATATATCAAAACAATCTCATTACTTCATACATGTTTGTTAAATTCAGACATTAATGATACATATTTTATATTAAATATTCCTTGCTTTCTTCATTTTCCACATGCTCGTAATGTATTTCTTCATTCTCTGTGGGAATTTTCATCCAACTCATTTCCATTTCCATTTTTGAAATCTATTCAATAATGAAGTATTTAAAACTTTAAAATATCTAAACAATTAAGATAAACCAAATTGAATTGAAGTAGTACAATTATTGTACAAAATATTATAATAATAATGAACGTTAATAAACAAGATAAATAAAATAATTAACTTTAAACCACCTACTGACCTCAAACCACAAGAGGTTATTTCCATTCGGGTCTGAGAGGAGTTCTGAGAAACGATTTCTTTCAATTTTCTTCAAAGAAGGTGCGAGACAAAGGAGACCCAGGGAAGAGAAAACCAATGAGTTTGGCAAGAAAGAATTCCAAGATGCTTTCATTACGTGGGGAGACGGCAACTTGGCATTGGAGTTCATTTGATGTAGCATATAGGAAATATAGCATGAGTTATGGGGAATCAGAAGGTTTCTGCAAGTGTGACAGACTCGGATCTGAATCTTATGTGATTGGCAAAGGATGGGAATAATGGGCTAATAGAATTTAACGAGAACATTCATTTTCATAGCTCCTCACATCGGTTCTTGTAAACTTCTCATGCTTCCTTGGCTTTTGCCTAATAAACTCCTTTGCGCATTGTTTCACCAATACTTTTGATTTAGCTCGTAGGTCTCCAGACGATCGTTTGAGCTTTTGAAGATCAAATGTCAACCTTATTTCTTCCCACATTCAATTAGCGGAATGTGAACGCCATAAGTTAGTCAGTCCATGTTCATGATTTCCCTTCATATTATGTATTATTATATATGTTATATTATGTATGGTTATTATATGCATGAAAAGCATTTGAATCTTATAACGAATTCATAAACCAATATTAGAATTTCAATGTACTTTGAGTATACCATACCTTTTATATGGTTATTTTCTCATTGTTTGATGTGTTAAGTAACTTAATAATAAAATTACGGGCTATTCGACACCTTTTTTTGTTTTGACTCTTGGTTTTATGGATTTATTTAGAAGGTTCAATAAAGTAAGTGCAATGGCAATGTGAATTTAAATATTTAATTGAGTTTTCTTGAATATTAATTACATGTTTCGAAACATGTAAACGCCTATAGGGGAAAACGTAGCCTCAGAATCGCTAGCGTTGATCAGAGCTAGCGGTGCAATGACAATGTGAACGTCCAACTACTTAATAAACATAAATTGTAAAATTGATCATTTTATAATGTTTATTATCATAATCACTCATTACTGAGTACAATATGATTTCTCGAAACCCAGGCCAAGTTAGAGGACAGTGTCAGTAAAACTTTACTTAGCAACTTTGTTTAGTTTCAATTGTTAAAAAAGAATAGGTTTTATTTCTTCTTGGGTGCAGCCTTTTTCGGGGATAACTCTGGCTTGGCACTGTCCAGCCATTGGCCTCATGGTGTTAGGAAGGTTCATCTTGGGTTGAAGCTTCTCGGCGGTCTTCTTTAGTGACTTTGCTGGCTTGGCGGGCATGGCCCTTAATGAAGCCTTTGGCTGAAGCTGGAGAAATCTTCTTGACCGCTTTTGGTTTTTTGGTCATCATTCCTTTTTGACAGCGACTTTCTTCGGTGAGTCAGGCTTCTTGGCTGCCTTTGGTTTCCTGGTCATGGGCTTCTTGTTTTCAGCTGCCTTCTTCTTTCTCTTGGTCTTTTGGGGAAGTTTGAAGGACTAGGTGGCTTCCCTTTCCTTGGTCTGAGCAAGGGTCCCTTCTCAACGTTCTTCACGAAGTACTTGTGGATGAACGGGCAAGTTTGTCAGCGTTGACCTTGATGACATCAGAGATCTACTTCTTATGGCACGGAGTGAGGAACCTCCTTGTTCGTTTAGGGGCTTGATGACTTCGTTGACCATTTGAGGGGTGGTCGATGGGATGGTGGAAGTACGTGTTTTCGCACCATAGTTCTTCGCCAGCGTTTCTTCTCTCCTCCAACATTCTTCAGCGTTTTCGCCTTCTTCTAAGCTTGAAAAGTGTTAGGAGTGAATAAAAAGTGCCGAACAAACTATGGATGTAAGGTGATTAAAGCTGAATACATAAAACAATTGAAACCGAGTAAAGGTTAGCTGACACTTCATCGCTCACCTTAGACTCCTTATTCTCAGCGAAAGAGATTAAATATTTTTAAAATACGTTATTTGAGTCATTAGTTATATATTAAATGTTAATTAAAATATTAATTTTGTCTCAATTGTACCCTCAATTTGTGAGGATGAACAGAAATTTTATGAAATAAATTTCTCGTATATAATACTTCATTTATAACCCCACTTGAATGGGACTATTTTTAAATTCATTTCAATTGCCACCCAGTATATCTTTTAAAACATTTAATAGTGATTAAATTATTGCTTTTTATATGATATTAAAGAACTAATCTAATTAATTTCATTATATATAGAAGGGAAAGTCCATAGAATATATGATGAACAAGGGAGGCGTTCAACAGACTACGTTACAATCCTAGAGAGGCACCCTAGTCTCACTGCTCTCCTTCCTATATTATTATTGTTTCTTGGAATTGGTAAAATGCACGTTCCACGTGGAATATTAATTTCAAAAGCCAGGCGAATTTATCATTCGTGTTGAACATACAATTGCATATAATTACAATCGAACAGTTCAATAATTTGTAATGCAAACAATAAAAGATGTTCATTATTTGTCATGCCATATCAATGGCATAGAATGGTTTACATGCTTCTTCTGTTCTGTAACCAAAATGAAAAATGCATTGAATTTTATGGCTCATTATGAAATTCAAATGTTAGAAATCTACTCCATTGTTCTTTGGACATAAATATACCTATACCAAGTGCTGTGAAGTGCTGTACTCTAATACTGAAAATATGTAACATAATTTTATAAAGAAATTGGTTAAATAGAGTTCTTAATTACAGCTCAAACAGAATGTTGTACAATTTTTTTAAATAGAATATTTTTATTGACTAAAACTGCCCAATATTATTTGTATTTAACGATAAGTCAATAATCCCTTCAAGTTTTTATATTAATAATATATCCATATTCTAAACATAAAAAATTAGAGATTCGTCCAAGTCTTTAATTTTTGAAATTAACTTTATATCTATTTATTAGTTGTGCTTATAGTTAGTCAGTGTAGTGGGGTTATGAGCCAAAATCATTCAAAATGTAGGAGAGTGAGTATAGATATTCTAATGTAGTTTTTTGAAGTGTAACCCACTTGAATGTGAATAATATTGCATTAGATGCTAAAGGAGCATGAGATTACATTTGAATGAAACAGAGTTTAGCAGAGTCGAAGAGCTGACGCGATAACGAGGGTAAAAGATGACTAGCTTTTAATACTGAATAATATTTAAAGGAGTGCCTTCAGATTAACTCCATATGACATCAAATGAGTTGGGGAAAAAAGGGAAATGAAATTGTAATATTGAGAGAGACGCGTCTGAGGATATTGAATCTAATTGAGAAACGAGACTCGAGGGCGAATATTAAAGTCAATATCTCCAACTTTGAATGAATGATCAATGTGAGTGTGTGTGTGAGTGTGTTTGCGGAGGATTCCTCCGACCACATGTCCTATCCAGTCCTATCCTTCCTATTACGTCTCATAAAAGGAGCACCAGCAGCCGACAGGAGCCGTCGGGGCAGGAGAGTCTTTGGGGAATTATTGAAAGGCGTGAGCGGTAAAGAGGAGCCAGACCCCTCGAACACATTTAGGAATATGATCATAATAATAATAAAATTGCTGATGCAGAGTCAAGTGTCCTGGAAATGGAGGATTGTGTGATTGAGGAGGAAGCCGAGGTTCTCCCCGTCACTCAAACTCACGACTCGGCGTGTCGGAGTGAATGGGCCTCTGCACCTGTACAGGTGCAAAAGTGCCTTGTTCTCTTTCGAGCCGCCTCTGCCCCAGATTAGACGCCGAGGCAAGTGACTGGAAAATGAAAATCCTCAACTCGCGCTCGCTATCTCATCCTACTTTCCGTTTTTATCGCTCCAAAGAGCCAGACGAGGTGCATCGGTCCTCCCTCATGTCAGTCCTTAATGGCTCTCATCTCCGGCTCACGTGGAAAATCGGGAATTCCGTCGGCTCTTTACTTCTTGACCAGAGCAGGACGACCAAGCGTTCGTTCACTCCTCGTTTGTTCGTTCAGCTCTAGTTAAGGGGAAGATGCGTCTCGTCCGAACTCCACCGCCTCTCTCGCTCGTCTCATCAAGGAGACATTAACTCTGTAATCATGTACATTATCACTCTTTGTTGTTTATCACTAAACTAAGTTTTATTGCCTTCCAAATTCATTATTAGACTAAACAAAAGATTACCCAATGATTTAATTGGACATGGCAAATTGATATTCAGTTGCATTGATTGATAACGTGTAAGGGGCGAGGCGGTTTGAAATTATTCAAACTAAATAAAAGTAAATGGGTAGTTACTAATTATTTATTTAACTCATTAATCACAAGGATTACAAATATTTATATTAATTTTCTTATTTCGTTTTTCAGCAGACTGCTGAAAAAACTATTTAAAAATCCTAAAACAATTTTATAATAATATTTATTTCTAGGCTTCTATTGTATCATTTATGTAAATGGCTCTGATATTGGTTAAATTATAACATGTATGAGATAAATATGAGAGAAAATTATTTTGCATGCGTAATGATTTTTATTTCCGCTCACACCTAACAAAATTCAGCCCAAACTGTATTCATACAACAGATTTTGTTATTCAAGCTACAAATGAATATATAGCATCAATGTGTAAGTTTGACTTTATTACGTAGGTTTATTTAGTAACAGTTTAATTTTGTGTACATTTTAGAGCTTCAGCTTATAGTTGCACATGCATGTTTAGAATTATAGCAGTAAGAATTGCTGCATTGATTGTGTCTACTTATTAAATGTATTTTATCAAGTTACAAGTCAAGACTTACTTATCAACTTACATTCTTCTTAGGATCGATATTCGTAAAATGTATTTTACCTTACTTATTAAAAAATAAGATACCTAATATAAATATCATTGAATTGCTCAAAAAGATATATTTGTGTCTTAATCGAGATAAAAACTTAAAGCTTAATTTCAATCTTGAGTTTGATAAAATATACATAAGCTTGTAATGTTAGTACTTATATTAAATTACTTTCTGTTCTTGTACAATAATACATTCATTTAGCAGCAAAATGTACTATTTAAAGCTTATTTAAGCAACACAGGTTATATTATTTAAATTTGGTAGTTTATCTACCATTGTAATATATTGATATTGAGATGAATGTGAATTTCCTCCACCTGAATAGAGTACACCGAAAACACCTTGCAGATGTCGACTGAAGAGATGTCAGCAATCCTTCATCCTCAACTAACTACACCGTAGAAAATTTAAAATTTTAATTATTTTTACTGATACAATGAACATGTATATATTAAAAGTTTAATTTATTAGCAATTTAGAATATTTATGCGTTTGTCTTTACAAATTAATTACACACCAAAGCTAATGTTATTTAATTATGAACTTTGGAATTTTTCTAGAAATAAAATGGCTTATTTATTCGTTACACGCATTACATATTTTAGCATTGAGTTTTATTTCGATAGATTTGATAATGAAGAACTCGATATTTATTTAGGCTATATTATAACTTGATAAGCTTACGAGTTTTAAGAAAGGATTGGGACTAATAACGCTAGTATAAGAGTTTAAAAATTTATACGCTTACATTTATATCGGAGTCCAATTATATATTATGTAAAAGTTAAAGTCTTTAGATAACTCATAGGATTTTACACATTTAAAATCTTCCCCACTCTTCTCTAATTTAAATTTTCTTTCGATTAATATAGCTATAATGAATTCTCGGTTTGTTTTATTGTGTTTCTCATTTAGGATTCATATTTTGATGAAATGATGAGATCAGGAAATCACTCGGGTGGCATGAGAAGACTAAGCGAACACAAAGACCCCCGTTGAGGCGAATGTATAAAACGAAACAAGAGAAAGCTTCGTAATTACAAGATAAATAATAAATTGTTATGGAATGATCTTCTTTCACTATACACAAACACAACGAGCCCACTTTTCTCTTCTCTTTAAACATTTGTCATTTTAATCTTTACGCATACATACTTTAATTATCTTATAAAATGAGAAAAAAAGTATTACATTTAATTATTAATCGACTCTATCATAAATTATTTTAAATAAGTTCTTTCATCAAACGATCATAATAGGTAATTCATAAAAAGTAGCTAATTATAATTATTACTTATAAATGAACACAAATAAAACTCATTTTCTTGCTAAAATATTTTAATGAATTTAGAAAGTTTATTTCATTTTACAATATTCTAACATTGTATTCTAACATTCTGGTATGACATAATTAACTAATGAGGAATAGTTTTTTGTTTCAGTAATTAAACACTAAAAATCCTGCTAAGAGCAAACAATGAAGAAACCTTGCACCTTTATAGATTTATTGAATCAAATATTTGCATGATCTATTGAATAAATTAATACTAATGTTGAATAAGTAGAAAGGAAGGAATTAAATAACCGAATTATCACCTTTATAAATATGGCTTATATATAAGCGTACCTCCCTTTAAATAGAAAAGTTCCTCCAAAGATAACGAAATCTCATCCTAACTATTATTTTACTTCCATTATATTAAAGTTCCTTCTCAAATACATGCAAAGTTAAATCCTTTATATTTACTATATAATAAACTACTTTCAACTTTTACCTTCAATAATAATAAGCCTTATTACAAAAATTAAAAGATTAAATTTTAATAGGCATAAATAATATTCAATTCAGTATTTCGCTTAACTTTAATTAAATTATATTTTAACAATTAGATTAAAAATTAAACACGTTGAGAGAAAGATTGCCAATTTCTCAGTTTTTTCTTGTTTTAGTAGGTAAGAGATGGTCATAAGACAATTCTATTGGGTGTAAATGAAAAAATCGTTGCAATTTTACAAACCATTAACTTGCCCCCAAAACAAGAACATATCAATGAATGTAAAATAAGCAATTTATATTAAAAAATAAATCAATGGCTATTAGCTTGAATAGAAAACGAGGGAGGCCTTCCAAAGCTCATTATGCATTTCTTACACCGTATAGACAATGTAATTTTTTTTTATAAATTGCATTACATATTACTATTTATTTATATTGTAATATTTTTTATTTTTTTTAATGAACCTAACCTTTATGTCATAATATGCATAATCTCATTATTTATTAAACTAATAAAATACTTATAATCATTTATTATCTAATTACATATTTATATTTATATTCAAGTATAAATAGAGAAATATTATTTAGGAGATCGTATATAATCTTGTAGGCAAAATATTATACGGGAGGAAATTTAAGAATTATTACCAGCCACTTATTAAAAACGAGGCGAAATATTATAAAGGAGGCTTGTTTTGTTTTTTGGGAGATGATTTCGTTGATTTGGAAGGATTTTCTAATTAAAAGTAGCTACCTTTAAATGCATGCCTACAAATATCTATACTTTATGAAATTAATATCAGTGCACGATTAAGATTAAGTAGTAAATTGCACAAATTGAATGAATGTGTAAAATTATATATATATGTACCTATAATTATCATTTGAATGCTTATTGAGAATAAAGTGCTAATCAATTCACATCAATTGTTAATTATTAATTGATAAATAATGTGACTGTTTTAATTGTATAATGATAGTAAAAATCTTGTCAATGAAAAAATGTTATATACTTAAGTAGGTATTGATATTTTTGTTATGAAATAGCTAAATAGCACTCTATACAAAACACTTGAAAATGATCTTTGAACAAAAAATTTCCCAGAGAAAAATCAGTCTTTCAAATTAAAATTGACATTTATTGGAACACTCGTGGCCTTTTGAGATAAACAGCGATAATTCTCTCATCAAAACTTTCAATATTATATCATAAATAACTTATTGGTTTTTAATATAATAATTGATTATGTCAGTTTAGCAAGATTTCTCCAGATTGATAAATAAGTCAAGTTGAAAAAAAAAGTAAAACACAAAATCATGTGAGTAACATGTGTTTACATAAACATGAGTCAAGTAAATATTATAGCGATCAACCCTTAATTTTTAATTGATTAGATTTTGATAGAGACTATCAATTTTTTGAGTATGTATATATTCTTATTTGAACTTGACAAATCAATATCCATGGAAAGCAATGGATCATTTTAAAGTTCGAGAGTCGTATGTGACATTTTAGTAAAATACTATTTAAAATTGATAATTAAACCTAGGTATATATTAAAAAATACTTATACGGGTAACAAAACATCTCTTAAAGGATCTTGAAAAGAAAATCATCTAAACAAAATGGTAAAAAAAACTTATTATTTTTCCCTCAAAGTGTTAATTGAAAAAAGCTAGAGAAATATTAATGTAATTAGGCTTGTTGAGTAATTGAATATTTTGTTTTTGTAAGTTATTGTCTGTGGTGAATTTTTGTAATTTGTCAATTTTCATCTATATATCATTTTGTATGAATTTGTTTTTACTAAAATATTAAAGATAAAAGTATTAACTGTTAATAAAACATTTAACGTAATAAACTAATGTAAATATATTGCATTATGCGAAGCCTTTCATGTCATTTGATTTCAATTTCAAGGGAAATGTGTCCACTTTAGTGATTAAAACTTCATTGCTTGCGTATTTGTTTACTTGAACTTTATGCATTTATGTAGTAAATGCTCAATCAATTCCTCCTATTTATAAGTTTAATCCTTACGTATTGTTTATAAATAATGGTTTTACCTCTTATGTGATCATAATGTCGCATGAATAAACAAATTTTTGGAACGAAATTCTCGATTGGTTTAGAATAACATAATGCATTTACAATCATTGTTTTCAAAGAATGAATAGGGATTTCTTTTAAATTATGTATTTGATTTTACATGCATAAAATGAGATTATGTATGTAAATTCTAACAAATAATAGAAAAATATCAAAGCAAATAAAAGATCGAAAATGAAGACTTTTATCTGACAATGAACTATTTAAATGAATGTCAATCAGTTTCGTCCTTACACTCTTGTCGTGGAAATGCTTTGTTCACTTTTCCGGGTTTTAACTTGTTTTTTTCTAAACAACGGATTTCATATTTCGCCACGTTTGATTAATAAGGGTATAATGAAATGCCAAACGATTAACTTGATCTCTTGGACTCATTCCTTTGATAATGAATTGCGACATGAGTTTTATGAGAGGGACAATTATCTATTTACATTTATTATACAATATACGTAATTTTAATTGTAATGTTTTATACAATTCACATTTAAATAATTCCTATTAAATCTTTTAGTCTACAATTCATAGAATCTCCTTACACAGTTAAAGTCCAACTTCGTCGTCAGTTTAACGGTTATACATGTAAAGTCGTCTATTGTTTAAATGAAAGCGTGATTGAGATTACAATTGTCAAATAAGTCATCGCCATGTCAAGATTAAATATTTCGTAGTGGCACATCGAGTGACTCTTAAGACCAGAATTACAAAGCCAAGTTTATCATAAGCCCCATTAATTCGTAGTTAGAGAAAATGAATCGGAGAGCTTTTCTCAATAAGCCGACGGGGTGACATGCGAATTTGTCACTGCAAGTCTTCTTGTTTTCCCCATTAACTTCAATTGCATTCGAGTTCGCGACCTTGTCATTCGTCTCCAACTTCCTCACCCAAGAACTTCCTGTTTTCCTATACCAATTTATAATCTATAATATTAATTACTATATAACCTCTTTTATAATATCGAATATTATAGATAGACATGAATGATAAAATATTTGTTTTTGTTTTTGTTTACAAACTCCCTTACCTTAATACCCAGGATCCAAGTTGTTTCCCAATCCTTGTGTTTGACACCTCGCATGAGATTTGCTGTAGACATGTTTGGAATTGCGGTGGTTCGTGGAGGTTTCTCCCTTCAGCTTCTGGAGGGACAATGAGAGGGATGACAAAGAGGAAGATCATGACGAACGTCGTAGGGATCACAATGATTCCAATTGTGAACACGACCAAGGGTAGAATGATCAAAGACACAGAGGTGTATTCCATTACTTCCGGATCAATCTTCCCTATGCCAAACGGGTCAGGGTAGGTTTTGGCAATAAAATCGCCTTCCTTCCGCCTCAGTTTTTGCTTCTTAGACCCTGATACTCCATTAAAGAATAGCACTGACACTATTAGGAGAACAACGCCGAGTCGAACCATAATCAATATTTATCAAATAGACAAAGCGCTCCTCGTCTCCATCTGATTAAACAAATGTTGAAATTTTATACATAACCTTTTTATACAAAGGAACTCAATTAGTATTCCATGGTCCGTTAAAGTTTAGATAGTGAATGAACCGTAATAATATTATAAAGTTAAAGACTCATTTTGAATTGTTTGTATAAACAAATGAAGGCTGTGAAAACTGTTGAGATTAGCTTGCTCATATTAAGGTGCATATTATATTCTTTGAATGAAGAAGACAAATGGCATGAATTTTGGTCTAACAGCTTAAACAGAGCAATGAAAGACGAATAACATAATTATTTGGGATGTTAAAAATTATGCTAACAAATTATATTGAACAATCTTGCAGTTCTTACTGGTATTTAAGATGCTTTTTTTATTTTTAACTCATTAAAAAAAATCTTGCATGATAAGACAAAAAAAGTTAAGAATTTATTGCATAGTCTTTATAGTAAAAAATGTATTTAAAAATTCTTTTCAAGGGTTACCTAATGAAATTAATGACACTAAAGAGTAATACGTTCTTTTCATGTTCGTGATATGATCTAATTTATAATTAATCAAGACTGAACTCTGTATTTAAAATATTCAATCATTCAATTTAGGATTAAATTACTAGGAACATGTCTCGTATATTTAGTCACCAGATACTTATAGATAACATTACCTAAAAAGATGCACTGGTATTGTCAATAAAAGTAAAAATAAATAATATGTTTTTGGAATCATTATTGATATATGCAATAAGATGATATTATAATAACAAATATCGTTGCATCATTCTTTGGTTTTCGTGTGGAAAATGAATATTTATGCATAATTAGAACATGACATGTTTGACCTTATGTTAAATTTATCAAATACAAATATACACAAGGTTTCAAAAGAACGAATTTCGGAAAGTCGCTTATTGCTATTTCTATAATTTACTCATGATATGTCTGTTTTGATATTAGGATAATACTAAGAATAAAGATCAGCAGTGTAAATGCAATGAAAATGAATTGATTCTGACTACTGACGTAAATGAGATTTAATTCTTATAAATCAGCAAATACAAACACTTTAAGATAAATAGTAGCGGAATGATAAGACGTATAATTTTTCGTGAATTTGTTTGACTCATTCATTCATTTCACAAAGTTTGATTTTCAAATCAACGGAACTTAAACTTTGAGCTTTTATTTGCCTTGATCATCCATCGCCCACCCATGCCCGAGCAAGTAGAACTTACAATTCAGGTAATTTCTCAATTAAAATAATTAAACAAAAATGAGGTATTTATTAGAGATATTCGGAATTCTTTTATATACATCTTAACATTAGTTGGAATTTTTCATTATCATTCATTTCTTTATATGTATATTTCATATACTCTTTATTCCTTGATAGTAGATATTTACTTATTTTTACTTGGACATTCTTTTAATGGAAGTCCTTCTATTATGAAACTAGACATAATATTAAATGTCATTGCCATTATTATTCTTTTCGGAAACGCATAAACACACGTGTTTAAAAAATATAACATTTGCATTGTCCTTGCGTATAGTTCATGAGCAGGGGTTTGTCATGATAATATCCCATATTATATTTTATTGGAGACAAATTAGCTATTTCATAAGCTCGCAGTAAAATCATAATCCTATTCAATTTCGGCAAACATTTGATCCATGAGTTTATATTACTCGTGAATTGCGAAAAAGAGATTAATCCTCAAATTCATTTCTTGATTATACTACAAATCTCATAGTTTGATTTGAAATATTTAGTCATTAAAACTAATTGTACGTGTTTACATTGAATTACAATGTACGATATTTATTAATGTGAACTTTGTGGAATTGTGGATAATATGTGTTTGCAAACGTTATTATTCTATCTCCGGACTTTGTAATGTTTGTAATATTTAAAAAATGAATCTTGCATATGAATATTACTTTAATTAATATAATAACCTAGCGTGATATACTTTATACTCATGCATTCCAGTAGTTTATTCAAATTTTTATATATGCATATCATTAATTGGAATTAGATCCCGCAGTAGAATTTTTAAATGCTCAGATATCTCATGCTGACAATATACTCAAGCCTCGAGTATCTCTTACGACAATGAGAAACTCTAAATTAAATTATATGCGATTTACTTTTAGATAGAAATAATTGTGGAAAATTAATATTATTAAACTTGTATAATATAACCACAATCAACTTTTTTATGAATTGTAAATGGCTTTATTATTTTCCACTTATTTATTTAAATGCGGATTATAAAAATAAAGGATATTTTTATTCCTTTTCGCGGCTGAAAAACCATTTGGATGAGTTCATCCTAAACAATAAAAAATCGCTCCTCCTGATATTTAAGCAAACACAATGACGGTCTTATGACTCATTTTAAACCAACCTTTTTGACTAAAAATGATTATTTATTGAAGTTTGATCAAGTGAGATTTTATTCAATTCCGTTTGATACTCGTCTAAATGTCAATATTTACTTGCTCTATAAGAATTTTTATATTTTAATAAAATACTATACCAGTTTCTTAAATTTTATAACAAGCATATTTAGTGGAATGAAATGCTTGTTAAACATTTAACTCATTTCTGACTCGTGAAAGGTTTTAAAATCAAAAAATCACTGTTCGTGCTTGTTAAGTTCAATTATTCATACTTTGCATATTGAACGGTTTCTAATAAATAATCAAGTCATCCTAATTTGTTTGTGAACTCAATTTTTTGATACTTTTATTTATATTAAGTTCTTTATATTGAATTATAACTAATTTTCAGTGTGCAATTACCTTTATTATTTCATTTGATTTTTTTTTCATTAATTTACGTCAATTTGATTTACACGTATACATTTAATCCTTCGAAAAAACTGGTTATTTCCTTTTCGTCTTAAACGTGGAGTAAGTGTTTAGATCCTTTTATATTTGCATTAAATTAATACTTTATTTGAACAATCTCATTTACGTTATATACATTATAATTTCAAGTGTACATTTTCGGATAGATATAATAACTTGATAGCAATTTTACATGCACTTTATCTACATTTTGATTTGAAAATTAAATATTTAGGGCTCACCTTGCGTATTTGTGTGACAATAATATTTTATATCTTTCGCACACTTTTGAAATTAATCCCGGATATTTGAGATTTAATGTATCTATGAAGAAGTTCAAACATCATGATCATGATCATGATCATGACATTTAAATGAGAGTTAAAAGATTATAAAGGTATTTTGTTCATTTCGTGATTCACTTTGGCGCATATTTAATTAACTTAAATACACATTGTTATTTGTTCGGTAGACTAAAGATTAATAAATTTTTACATTATAGAATTAAATATCCCTTGTTGCAATAAGTTAATTCTTAACAATGCCCATATGCTTTTTAATTGCTTTTATTTGGGGAAATTGGATATATCATTTATATACGAATAAATCTGAAAACACATTTTCTTCATAAGAAATCGTATATACCCTACCTAGTTAATTTTAATTATTTTCTACCCTACTTTTCCTTTAATAGAGCAAGCAAATTGTATTCACCGTGTTCAATAGTTCAATTCATGTCACTTTGCATTTAGTGGTATAAGTTTGTTTTATTTTGTTTTGATATCAAGTATGTATTAATTACATTTATTAATTAATCGTTCGTCTAATCATTCAAATAAGAAATTTTAAACGAATATGTTAATTCATATTAAAAATTCTCACTTCCTATTCTTGCATCTGTAGAAGAGAAGCCCAGAACAACAAAATCATTATCTTTGCGAAAGGAATCCCCATGTGTTAATTTATTCATTCATTCAGTCGAGTGTAGTGGAAGAGGTGCTTTTGTCATTCAATGGTTTTATAGCCAAGTGCAGGTAAAATATCTAATTGGAGAATCAAGTTGATAAGTGCGCACGCTGTACACAAGTAATCAACTTGACGGCGAACTTGTCTTCCTCTCGATTTACTTTTATATATTACACTGCATTGTTTGTATTGCGAATCCAACAACTCTCATTTGACTGGATATGATCATAATAATAACGTATGCACAAAGCTTCTCGGAATTTGATGACAAAATTAGGACCATCAGATATCAGATTCTCCCTATAAAAGTCATGAATCTCCATCAGGTACTTTTCAAACTCTTTTAATCTCTGGCGGCCTAAAAAGCTCTCAACAACCTCCACAGTGTCATATTATTTATTTACGATTTCTGGTGTGCGTTTCAAGTTAAATGTGTGTTTAAAATTTTGTATTATATTATAGCTTATTGTATATCAAATCTGCCAACAATTTAGGGCAGTTTCGGTTAAAATTAGTTTGAATCACAGTTAATTTCACTTGAGTTCTTAATTTATACTTAAAAGTAAAAAAAGCACTACACAAATTGTTCCATCCACAGCATCAACCTTGGGAGCCGGAGAAAATGAAAACTGAGCTGATCAGAACCTTTAGTTCGTCAAGTCTCTCGAATCTTTCTCGGTCTCCTTCACTGGCCTCCTTTGGTTTTGGCTCCAATAATCTCTCAACGTCACAAACGGGCCTCGTCTCCAAGGATGAGAATACCAAATCCATTTCTTGTTCTCCAATCCCTAAAGACGAGCCAGTGGGGTGTTTTGCGGATTTTAAAAGGCGAACCTTTAGGAAGAAGATCCTCCATAGGAAACTACCGATCTTCGCCTGGCTTCCTCAATACACGATAGCCAAATTATTATCTGATATCATTGCGGGTCTCACCGTGGGTCTCACAATCCTCCCACAAGGACTTGCTTATGCGACAGTGGCTGAACTTCCACCGCAGGTAAAACTCGTTCCTATTTACAATTCTTATTATTTATAAAAAATGCATTACGTGTGTAATTTTTCATAATCTACGCAAGCTTAAATTCGCTTATATTTTCAAGATGATTCAAAGAATATAATTTTAAGAATGATGATTCATGTTATTATTTGCGTGCTTTTTAAATATTTTACCAACTTTATTCAATTATAATATTATATATAATTTTTTCCGTGTATATTTTTTGTCTAGTATGGATTATATTCCGGATTTGTTGGATGCTTCGTATATATTATTTTAGGGGGAACTAAAGACATCACAATCGGTAAGTTTATTGCTAATTGATAATGTCATTTTTCAATCAACTATCTAATTAATATTGTATTTCAACAAATGATTAATTATTGATTTTGTTTTGTTTTACAGGACCAACAGCAATTACGGTATAAAAATCTCAGATAAATATAATCAATAATTCTAGCCATTTAAACTAATGAATTCAAATGATGGATATTAAAGGCAATCATAACACTGTCTTATACTGCGAACAAACCTCCAGAATATGCAGTTTTACTTTGTTTCCTTACGGGGATTGTGACTCTTGGGATGGGACTTCTCCAACTTGGTAAAACGCCTTTCTCAAATAATAATAATAAAATATTGTAAATAAAGAAAAATGCTATTATTACTTAAACTATTAGTTATAAAGTGGTCCAAAGTTTAATGCTTAAATATAAATAAAGCAATTTATTGGCTTAAATAAACTTAATTTTAATGCACCTATTTTCTTTCATGTACATGAATTATTTTGTATTAATTTGTAGGATTTATTGTAAATTTCATTTCTACTCCTGTGATAAGCGGCTTCACCTCCGCGGCTGCAATTACCATTTGTTCTACTCAAATTAAACCTTTGCTCGGCCTGAATTTTCCAGCTAGTGGTTTTCTCGACACACTCACTGGAACTGTTGAACACATAAGTGAATTGAAGATGGAAGACGCACTTCTTAGTCTCATTTGCATAATTGTTCTTCTCTTTCTTCAGGTATTTTATTGCAATTAAAAATATTAAAAATAAACTGTTTTCCATTCTTTAAAATTAGTTTTTTATTAGAATATCCGATTTAATTAATTTAGCTTGTTTTATTTAGAAAATTCAACCTGCTCTAAGATGTATTACAAAGTTTGCTCCCAATTTTAACAAATTCTTATGGCTTATGTCAACTGCCAGAAGTGCAATTGTCGTCGTTGCGTGCACTGTCATTTTTACAATTATAGGAGATCCATCTCCAGTAGCCATTGTCGGTATAATTGAATAATCTATAATACTTATTATCCCATCTTCATATTAGTCTCATAAAGTTGTCAATTGGCCATCTCTAAAAAAAACATTATTTTTAGGTGAGCTTGTTCCTGGCTTGCCAGACTTTAAGTTACCACCATTTGAATTTCAAACATTTACGAATGAGTCAGGAGTGGAGGTTGTAGAAGAACATTCAATCTCTAAACTTATCAAAAGTGATTCTTCCGCGTTAATTGTGCTTCCCCTTTTAGGTACGTTTTCATTACTAGCATTAATACCATTTGTGTATTTTAAATAGGCTATATAATAGTAAATTAACAAAAAAGTTTTAATTTCTTAACCCAATTCTTTTATTGATTATAGCCATAATGGAACATATCACTATTGCGAAAGCCTTTGCTGGGACGAATCGAGTCGACGCAACTCAAGAGATGTTGGCCATCGGCATGTCAAACTTACTTGGGTCTTTCTTCAGTTCGATTCCAGTGACCGGAAGTTTTTCGCGAACGGTAGTGAACCATGCCTCAGGGGCCGAGTCGCCACTCGGAGGGCTCGTGACTGGTGTCCTCGTGATCTTGGCTCTCGCGTTCCTCACTCCCTACTTCATGTTTATTCCAAAGGCTGGTTTGGCTGCCGTCATCGTCTGTGCAGTCATTTTCATGGTCGACCTCGACATCATCTATCCTATGTGGAGAAGCAAAAGTAAATGCGATCTTCTTTTTTCCAACGAACTAATTAATAATTGATAGAAACAATCAGTCCTTTTGGATTCACACATCTCTTTCATAAGCACACTAACATTAAGAGCTAATAAATGTCGATTCAATGTTTAGAATAATTAATAACTTCTGTATGCATAGACAAGTGCATCAATCGACGCATTTATATATTAATCAATTAATTAACAAGTGCTTTTATATTTTATTTGTGATGCTTCATTATAATGAGATTATAATTTAGCCCTTTTGCATTGGAGAAAAAAAATTCTATTAATATTATTCTAACTATTTATATTAATTTTGTTTATCAATTATTCATTAAATAAATATGAATAAATTTACATGACTTATTCATTTTATAAATAAATGTGTGTTAAAGAAAAAGCGAACAAAACTTTTAGTTTTAAAGGTAGATTACAATAAAGTTGTCTTTTTACAGAAATGGATTTGATTCCTTGGGCCATAACGTTCTTTGTGAGTTTGTTTGTTGGACTTGAATTCGGAATATTGACCGGGTTCATTATATCCGTTGTATTTCTCCTGTACTATGCTGCTAGACCTGGAATTCGAGTCAACAGAGGAGAGGTAATAAGTTGTTCATTTAAGTCTTTAAGCATATTTAAGAGTATAAATTATTTTCTACTCCGGATATTTTTTGAACAAACGTAATTAATTTCAATGCTAGCTATATTAGTTGTGTTTATCTCATAGTCTCAATTCATGTTTTTTAAGACTCGAATTGGAACTGAATTTATTCTTATCGAATTGGACCGGTCTCTTGTATTCCCCTCCGTGGAATATATCCGATACGTGGTGATGAAATCCGGGTCGACATGGGGAAAGAACACAATCCCACTTGTTATTGATTGCCAACACATCCAATTTGTGGACTTTACTGCTGGCCAGGTAGAATTGAGTTTCTCCTTTGACCCCTGAATCCCTTCGAGCATTGTGAATTAATCATTTTATTATGGTAATTGATAGAGAATATTTTACTCATGAACTTTTGATTTAACAGGGAATGAGAGATTTGATAATGCTATTTAATGAGAGAAAACAAGAATTGATTTTATGGAGAGTGAAACCATCGATAATAAGAATTTTGTCAGGTGTAATGAAATCAAGTGGAGTTGAATTCAAATTCTGCACGACTGAATGCGAGCTTGAAGATCTCATTGAAGGTACAAATCTTGGGTACAAATGATGCTTTGTTATTCATTTGGTCGACATTTTAATTTTATCGACAATTCCTGAATATGATTTACACTCAAATAATCTTTAATTAGACTTTGATCTTTACTTTTGATTTCAGCCTCGTACGAGAATATTCCAAATGAAAAGAACGACATTAAAATAACTTTTACACTGGCAGATGAACAGATTGATCGTGACTCAATTTCAACAGTATTGTAATTTATAAGTTTTATTTTTATTCAAATGAGCAGTTTATCCGTATAAACGTGATGTTTACATTAGAAGGGAAATTCCACTATCACTGAACTATTCAATTCATTTAAATTACAAATTAACTAATTGTAAGAATGTATATAAAAATTTCTATCATTAATGTTTGATTTAATTTTAATTAAATTGTAAAAAATAAAGTTACCATTATACAAAAGGGGGAATTGTTTTAAAAACTTATTTTACCTGATTTGCCTGAATTCCTAAAAACAAAATTAATTCAAAGAATAATCTTCTTAATAACAGTAATATAGGATTCATAAATTTAAGTTAACTTTCAACTAAGTTTTCGGGTGGAGATGCAATCACGGACACGGGAGCAGGTTCTGTTTGTGTTTGGTTATTTTCCGACCGCTGTTTTTGTGATTTCTCTAAAGCTAATTGCGCGTTTAAGGCAGATTTGATAATTCTGGAAACTCCAATGTGCATACAGTAAGACATGTTGTCCACTTTGTAGACTCCGATGAGACTGTCGGCCAATTCAAACATGTTTGATCGAAGGGAAATAATGATGAACTGAGTGAACTTTGTACGATCCTAAAACAAGGAAAATTCAATATGAACGAAACATCTCACAATTAAATAAAAAATGCTCTTCAATTAAAAAAGTTAATTAAGTCATTCATTACAAACCTTAACGTAATTCGCAATGATTGACACATTTTTGTAATCCAAGGCAGCGTCGATTTCATCCATGACCTTCAATTCAATACAATAGATATTAATCGAATCATGGAAAATGCAAACGTATAATAATATTAAAATTTCATTTTAATAAAATTTTACATAAAATGGTGACGGCTTAAAATGATGCAGAGCAAAAACAAGTGCAAGAGATGAAAGTGTTTTTTCTCCACCACTCAAATTTGAGATCTTTTTCCAAGTTTTATTTTTTGGTCGAACTCTAAGAATAATTAAAATTATCATTAACCACAAATTCTTGTTATATATATATATAGTAATTGTAAATTAGTTTTTAAAGAATTCTTTACTGGTATTCAATTCCAGCTACAAAAGGATCTGTTGAGTCGACGAGCTCCAATTCAGCATCTCCACCCATTGAGATCATTCTGAAAATCTCTTTCACCTTTGCCGAGATAATTGAATATCCATGCATAAATTCGCTGAGTCGATAAGCAGTGGCAGTCATAAATCCTTCTCTGAATTTATCTCTCCGTATGGTCACATTGTCGAGTTCTTCAACCCGTTCAAGATATTGTTGAACCTAAAATACAATGTAAATTAAATTCCCGTCATTTTAAATTAGATATGTAATTGGAATCATATACAGCAATTGTCATACTTAAAAGCTTAAAATTGATTTTAAACTATAAATATTTCTTACTTTTATTTTGTACTCTTCTAAAATGAGAAGATTCGGGGCTTCTCGGCTCAGCTTATGATTGTACTTGTTAATCTTCCCTTCAATCTCTTTCGGGTTCATCCTCTCAAGTTCCTCTTTCTCGTAAATTTTAAATGGGACAATTTCTTCTTCAGGAATTTCCTTGAGCACAAAATTCTTCAAACTATCAAGATAACTCTGAATTCTCGCCTCGAGGTCATGGAACTTTTTAAGAACATTTCCCAAATCATTGTCCATCTTTACTTTGTCCTTCTTGAGCCCATTCTCCTCCGTACTGAACTCATTCAAGGTGGCCTTCTGGTCCTCCAGGGCTTTCTTCGAGGCATCAACTTCCTCTTTGAGTTCTCCAACCTTGGTTTTCAACGGCGGCGAAGTGGCTTCAATTTCTCTTTTCTTCTCCATCAATTGGTCCATGCTATTCTCAATCTTCTCCACTTCCTTCTTCTCCTTCTTCAACTTTTCAGTGATTTTGATTGTATTCCGAGACGCATTCCTCAACTCGACCGTCAATTTATTAATTCGAGCAATCGAGGCATCTCGCTCTTTCATGGCTTTTTCAACTGGTTCTCGAAGAGCATTCACCTTCTCAACCAAATGCTCTTTAAGAGAGGCAGTGAGGTATTTCAAGGACTTCTCCGCCTCTTCGTAAACCGTTCTCAGTTCTTCTCTATTTTTCTCCAATTCCGCAGCGAGATCTTTCTTGATCTGCAAGACGTCCTCGTCGATCTCGGCCTTCCTGGTTATTTCCTCTTGTTGTTTAAGGCGTCGAAGCTTCAAAGGCTCTTGGCTTTTCAGGGCCGCCGTGTCAGAATTCCAATTCTTGTCTGTGACCTCAATGTTCTTGATTTTGTTCGTGTACTCATGTTGTTGCTCAGTCAATTGATTTTTCTCCTTAATGAGTTCATCATATTGCTTGGAGGTATAGTCATAGACTTTCTTCAGCTTGGCAACTTCTTCTGGCGTGGTCTGATTTGATGACATCCTCTTTGATAATCCCGTATTTAACCTCCCTTCAATTTTCTGCCGTCCTCCTCCGGCCATTGACCCTTTATAATTCAAATAATAATTAATTGATATATTCATAGTTATTTAAAAATCCGATTAATTATTTTGTCAAATTGCAATTTAATAAATTAATTAAATTGCTTAATTTTATATGTCTAAAATAACTTCATTTTACCCGATCTTTCAATAATTGATCCATCAAGCGTCACAACCCTGTGCTTTTCACCACCATACGCTACGACTTGTGCAATGTCTAAGTCAGCACAAACAAGAGTATTCGAATATGCTTTGTAGTAAACAGGAGCCAGCTCTGGTTTGCTAATCTTGAGCAAATCAAAAATTCTTTCGGAATTATTTGGCACATTGAAGTAAGTGTTCATTCTCCGACGATGTTCTTCCATTTTATTCAAGCAAACGAAAGTTTGAAATTGAAGACCTTTAGATTTCAAAAACTTAATGCATTCAGAGGCCGTCGAGTCATTGTCCACGATCCAATAATCAAGCATATTTGTGGAGATGGTGGCTGCCACATTGTATCGTTCAGGAATTTGAACCAAATCTTTGAATCTTCCAAAAAGTCCTAAATAAGTAAATAGAAAAAAATTAAAAATGACATCAACTTCAGCTTTAAATAATCATTCTTATAATAGTTAGTAAAATACCTTTAAGTCGCCCATTCTTTTGTTCATCCATAAATGCATTGTAGATTTGATCGTTGGTCTGAGCTCCTTGAATGGATTTGTTTGCCTCGTGGAATCTCATCCCGGCCTCGTCAACCGCGATCTTCTTAATCTCAATGTTCCGCTCCAAAACCTTGTGCCTATCAATAATTTCTTTGACTTTTCCCGCAAATTCCGCCATTTTATTGTTGAGAGAACTCCGGTCGTGCTTGACCCTCTTAACGATCTCAGCTCTCATTTCATCGTACTCCTGCTTCATCTTCTCATACTTGGCACTCTCCTCCGTGTACTTGTTCACATAGTCTTGAAGGTCTTTGACCGACGACTCCGCGTTCTTGTTCACTTTGTTCCATTGACTGCTGATACCAGTGAACTCCTTCGCAGCGGCTTCTTTGTCCTTAGCGATCTTTTCGGACTTGTCTTTTAGAGCCTTCAAATCCCGCTCTATCGCTGCTTCTTTTTTCTTCACAATGAGCTCCAATTCCTCCTTCTTCTTCGTCTCGTTCTTCATCTCGAACTCATTCTTCTCTGGAAGGTCTTTGAGTTCTTCGAGCTCCTTCTCAGACTTGATAATATCTTTCTGGAGCTTCTTGCGCTCCTCGTTATGGGTTTTAAGCTTTTGTTGACACTTGACATGTTCGGTCGTGGCCTTTTCGAATGCGGCTTTCTGTGCCAAATATTCTTTCTCAAGTTTCTTGAACTCATTTTCCAATTTGGCAACTTCCGCCTTTCTTACTTTGCCCAGCTCGCGAATCTCGTCAAGCCTCGTAACAATCACAGCCATTTGCTTTTCAAGCTCAACCTTATCAATCTCAACTTCGTCCTTTTTTATTGAGGAGTTGTGAGCGAGGACTTGATGAAGTTGATGCTGATATCTGGTTTTCTTATTCTGGTCCGCCAGGAACTCCTTGGCTTTCCTCACTGGCTCCTTCATGTTATTCTTTTCTTTCTCAACCAAGTCGACTCGCTGGAGCTTCTCGTCCCTCTCCATATCAAGATGTTCTACTTTGAGCTGAAGTTCAACGAGGCATTTCAAGTACCGCCGCGAGCCAATGACTTCCTCAAGGAACTCAAGGAGTCCCGGCTCAAGAGGATTCGTCGCTCTTGGCTTTAACTGCGCAATGGATTCCACTTCGCCTTGGAGAATGAGAAAGCGATTGTGCACAATGTCAATTCCGCTTTCTTTCAAGAACGCTGCCACATCTTGGAACTTGACCTTCCGTCCTTGCAAATAGTAATTAGAATTGTTGCTCACGTCCGCAACCCGCTGAACAATGATCCTCGAATTGTCGATAATGTTCAAAACCCCGTCGTCTTCTCCGTTGTCAATGATCTTGACAAAATGAACCGACACTGCGCACCAACGAAGATTCGGCAAAAGTTCTGACTTGTGAATGAGAACTGAGACTTTTTTACAGCGGATTTTGGCCGCTCGGTAGCCAAAGACGAAGAGCATGGCGTCAATGATGTTACTTTTCCCATTCCCATTCGGCCCAACAATGGCAGAGAAGCTCTTATGAAAAGGCCCCATCTCTTTCACTCCAGCGTAGCTCTTGAAATTCTCACAGACGATTTTCTCAATCACGAGCCGCTCGCCTTGTTTGGTCGGTTCAGTGTGGGCCATTCGAGGAGGAATGTAAATGTCTTCAATGTAAGTTCCGCCTTCTTCGACGTATTGCCCTTGGATGTCCTCGTCATCATCCTCCATAATGATATTGACATTCTGAACCTCATCGTCCGACCCTTCTTCCTGACTCTTCTTCTTTCGTCCACGTGGCTTCTTCACCACAAATGAGGATGTGGGCTGACGTTGACCAGGTCGCTTTGGTGCAGGCATTCTGCAATAAACAATTAAATTAATTTTCTTTGTTAATTACATATGAATGAATATCCGAATACAATTAATTAATTAAATCTAATAACAATTACAATTGAATTTTTTAAACTTAATTCTACGTTTGATCTATTGGCGTTTGATCAATAATGCAAATATCAGGACATGTTCATGTACAACTATGCTGTCAATAGAAGAAATGAAATGCCTTTAAATATAAAGATCGATTATTGATCAAACAATTTTAATGAGACTATTTGTACTTTTTAATTTGATTCAAGGTTTAAATAAATCATTGAAAATACCGAATTATAATGCCAAAAAAAACTAGATCAAATTCTTTTGAAAATATCTTCGTCTCAGAGAGTCATCGAGCAATTTATAGTGAAATCTCTTATCTAAAGAAAAGAATTCATTTAGTTGAGGGAGAGAGAAAAGCCAACTATGAGTCAAATGAAGAATTCTTGAAGAAGAACAAAGAGAAAATTGTGGAACTGAAAGAAAAAAATGCCAAATTGAAGGAGGAACTTAAAGCACAAGACAAGACAAAAGACTTTTTTCATTTAATTAGCGGAAAATGGGGAAGCGAAAAGAAAGCATACATTTTCAGAGGAAAGACTTTTGAACAAACGACAGAAATACTGGAAGATAAAAATGGAGATTTGAAAAATAAGAAAAACTTGGCGGCTTATGAAAAGAAACAATTGAAAATTAAGTTGGCTCAAATTAAAAAAGAAGAGAAAAAGTCCAAAGAATATTTGGAAAGAGAAAGAGCAGGAAAGGGAGATGAAGACCCGAGGTAAAATAAAATAAACAAGATTCATAATTAAAATACCTTATTTGTGTAATTTAATTTTTATAAAATTCAAATAGAATAACCGAAATAAAATCGACAGAAAACGGAATAGCTCTTATGCAAATGAGAATTACAGAAGCTGAAAATATACGCGTGAGGTATAAGGCAATGACAGAGACAATCAAGCAAGAAAATTTTAACAAAGCCCTCAAGATCAAACAATTAGAGAAAGATCTTGATCAGCAAGAAAAAGAGAAAATGAGGATTCACCAAACAATAAAAAATGCAAAGAAGGCAAAAATGTTAGGAAGAAAACAATTAAACGAGGTTCATAAATTCACTAACTATGCACATTATGATTAAGCATTAATGATATGTATAAACAATAAAAAATTCCAAAGATGACAATTTAAATAATGGAGTAAAGTTTTGATGATATTAACAATAAAAATTCCTTATTAAAATAATTTAATCAAAACAGATAGAAAAGGAGACAGCGAAAGATTATTCTGAACGAGAAGAAAAGTTACATGAGTCTCGTTTGAAATTAAAGGACATTCGAGACAAGATGGAATTAATTGGAGGAAAATTGAGTTTTCCTAAATTCCACATGATTCACAGAGACTCTTCCTTGACCGGCGGAGTCTTTCTAGGAATCGGGGATTTAGGACGAATGGAAGAAGAAGGGAAAAGTCAAAATCAAATCGAAGACATTTACTTCCGTTTGAGAGACATGACCGGAGAATCCGATCCGCGCTTGATCGTAGAGAGATTCCAAGAGCAGCGGAATCACTCCATTACGCTCGCCCTTGACGAGTCAAAGATTCAATCCGAAGTTCGGAAAGTCAAACTTAGGAAGCGCTTCCTAGAAGACAAACTCAATCAACTCAAATACAGCGGCGGGCAACGAAGGGAGAAACTCGAAAAGAAATTACAAAAGATTGAAAGCGAAATCCTTGACATGTCTGACAAGAAAAATGAAGGGCTCAAAGACATCGAAGTCATTTACGGGATCTTGGATCAAATTTCCATTAAACTAATGGAGATTTGCAAGGACAATGAGCTCTCAGGTGAGTTTGACGTGGAGAGCACTGGGACTCACATTCTTCAAATGCTAAATTTGATATTGGAACGAATTGAGTTGATCGTGGAGGAAAAGGAAGTGGAAGGAATGCCAAATCGCTCCAGGAATCCTTCGCCAGTCGAGGCCCAAATCCCGGGTGACAGATATGGCTCTGAGAATGAGCTATCCCTCATTTCGGGAACTTCGGGGTCACGGCAGAGATTTGGTTCTCAAACAGAGTTGAGCCCAACAGAAGGAGGACGATCGTTGGTTGAAATCGTCTCTTTGTCTTTGCCGGACTTCTTAGCGGGCGACGTCGGGGGGCTTGGCAAGGGAACTGACATGAATCAAATGGAAGAGAAGAATGAGGTCAATGTCAAGAGCATTGTTGGAAAGAGAGACGAGTCGAGTGAAGAGGAAGAGCCTGTGACAAGAACTTTTATCAAGAGACAGTCTCAAATTCTGGTTGAAGCCAAGACAAGGAATAAAGGAAGATACAATGCCTCGAATATCCCAACTAATAAACGCCGATGATTATAAATATTAAATTATCCTTATGATTATGAAATATGATCACGTCTGATCCTCCATAAAATAATTGATGGTAAAGAATTAGATTTACTTTTTTGGAATCTTGGATTAATTCCTCTTTAGTAATTTAAAGCTTGAAAAGATCGGCTTTGGATTTGAATATCTGATGTAACGAACATCATCATTTGTGGTGTTTATACGGTTTATTTTATAATGAAATGAAATCTACATTTACCATTTAATAATTTTGTATATTTATTTTGTCTATGGATGATACGAAGGAGGCTTACCTTAATTTGAGTGCAGCTAGAAAAGAGGTTCGCTCTTGAAACTTGGAATTAGTAAATTATAACCTAGAAGTAATTATAGTTAAATGAATAAAAACTTGGATGCTTGGAAAAGTTAATTATCGAATTTTGTTAGAATTAGCAAAGTAGGATCTCATTTCTCTGCTCTATTGCTTTGTTAATGTACAAGTGAGGAGGAGCATTTATGGCGGTTAGAATAGAACCAATTGGAGATCATGTGGCTAAATTCAAAGTTCGCAACTAAAAAGCAATTGCTTTTTCCTTTTCCTTCTCGTTCTTCTCTTGCTGCTTGCAGTTTTATGTTCCTGATCTCATTCTTGCAAATGAATTGCAATTTGCATTGAAGATTGATTACAGAATATTACAATTATAACGACGTTTCTTATTGATCTATAATTTATTTTTATTGATTATAACGTTGAAATTATTTTTTATTTTATTATTTATTATTCACGGCGTTTGATAATTTAAAAGAGGTAAATTAATTAAATGTCGAATATTTATAAAAATGTATTATATTTCATATATTTTAATATGCTACATTATGTTTTTAATTGATGGTTTTATAGTCGGTGTATCCGTGATACGTTTAGAAAAATGGAACTTTCGATTTACAAGCTGATGGCTTCAGACTTGAAAATTGCGATTCAAAATGACCAGTCATTTAAAATTAAATACAAAAAAGAACAAGTTGGATTTTCTCATCCGGACTTTGCTTCGTCGATTGAAATTGAGCTTTCTTTCGTGTGGCTACAAGGAACAATTGCTGACATCTCTATTAATTCAGAAACTAACATTAAATGCTTCAAATTATCGGATGGAACCGGAGAGGTAAGATGCACAAAAATTTTGCGAACTACGAGATGTAATAATATATAATACACATTAAAATATGTTTAATATATCTATTAAAGGTGCTTATTGAAGATTACGAAAGTAAACCAGGAGGAAGAAATCCAAATATTAAAAGGGGTATTTTCAACATTTTAAAAGTATTAAAGCTTAGTCAGAAGATTTAAAAATAAGATTAAGATTTAAAAAATGTAAACGTAATAAAATATTATCACTAAAAATCACTTTTGCAGGTTCCTATGTGGGTGTCATTTGTCAACTCAAAGAAATCTCGCCAAATTTAATTGCAATCGCAAAGAAAGTGATGGACTTAAGCTCAAATCTTCATTTGAACACGATATGGCCAAAAGAAGTTCAAGATTTAAAGGGAAAACTTCTTCAGAATTCTTAATTTTTAATTAGTTTTTAATAAAATTTCATATATTTTATTTATATAAAATCCGATAACACGATCATATTATCATAATACTGATTATAACTTAAAATATCTTTATATACAATGATATGAGTGTAAAAACCATTTACAATATATTATAAGAATTATATTTCGAATTTATTTTCTCTAGTACTTAATTACATGTTTTTAAAATAATATCGGAATCATCAAATCTATCATTGTAAATATAATTCGTTTAAGGTCAATAGTATAAAACTGTCCATAACAATTACATTTTTAGTTTTTGAATACTTATATTTTTTAATGTACAACAATAATATAATTTTGAGACAATTTTTTACTCGACAAAATTATCAACTTTTTGAATGTCGTTTCCAAAATTTCTTAACGTCATCATGACCGTTTTTATGAACGATAATTGTTCTTTTTTGATCAGAGAAATGTAAAAGGGCTCCAATTTCTTGAGCGTAATCACGAACCACTTCGAAATCTCTCTGAGACAAAAACTGATTATACAAGACACTCTCTGTAAAAGTTAGGCGATTTCTTTCAATCTCCCAAAGTTTAATTTGATCCACGATAGTTGGAGGAAGGGGATTCTGAGGATTTCCAGATCTAAAATAAAATAATAATATTCACATACATATAATTAAAAATTAAATATAAGTCTATTTAAGCAAATATGCTTTCTTACGATGAGATCATTTGCGGATGTGCGTGCATTTTAAGAAACGAGATAATTTGATCTCCAGAAATGCCACTTCTCAATGCTTGTCTTATGGATTCACGGGTTACAACTCCAACGGTCAAATTAGGAAATCGAAACAAGAAGTCTGTGAACATTCCAACGAGTGCTAACTGAAGTTCTAAAGGGAATATTTTAAGCAATTAAAATAAATGTGTCAATGATATTCTTAATTTCTGATTACATTAGGAAATAAATTGAATTTTTACCCGAATCCGTATAAGCATAAAGTCTATAGTTCGTCTCAAGAACAATAAAGCCCGTTTTATGCTTATCGGTGTCAAGTTGGACTCTGCGATGACGAGAAAAAAAGTTTAATACCAATCGCGTTGGGTAAAATCTTCCTGCTTTTCTCTGTAATTTTTTAATCAAAATTTAAAAATCAATAGACTTGTTTGTTAAATTGATCTGTATTTTTGGTATTAAATTATAAGCTCTTGCAATTACCGTTCTTTGATAAATAAGGCCAAATTCTCGAAGATTTTGCATTAAACGAAGCATTGGCTCTGAAATGCCTTCTGTACTGTAATCTTTTCCTAAAGTTCCAAAGCTCAGACCAAGAAGAAAAGAGAGACACTCGACGAGTTTCAGATCATTTGAATCAGCCATTTCCAAGTACTTGACAATAAAATACCAAACTTGAGAAGCTGTGTCCAAAAGAAGAAATTGGAATCCTTCATTGGTGATGGCAGGTAAACTATTTCCATCCATTTCCCTAAGTCAAAAAGGCCATTTAATCAATTAATTATTATGAATTAAATGATAAAGCATGTGTTCTTAAAATAAATATTGGATTTCAATTGATCGATAATGTTTTCATTACATAAGCCCAGCTGAAGTTAAAGTTCTTATAGTATCTGCTGAGACACTATCACTCGACTGCTCTTTTTGAGCAAGGTAATGAAGAAGAGCTTCCCATCTTTGAAGCGCATATGCATCTAGATCTTTTATTGTTTTCGGCTTGTTGTCAACATCCAAAGTTTTACTGTTCGACCATGGTGTTCCCCTTTAAAAATAAAATCGGGATAATGAGAAAATGCAATTTTGTTTTATTTTAATGTTAGTTAGTTCAATATTGTAGAATGCAAGATTACCCTCCAAGAAGAGCAACTTTGAGCCCATGTCGGAATTTGTGATTGAGAACCCAACCAGGCAATCCTCCTGGCATTGCTGTTTCGTTCCAAACGCGAAGTGATGTTAGTGCATCTTTGGATTCAACATGCTCCCTAAAAATAATTTTAAAAAAATGATTTGAAGCATTTTTAAATGAATTTAAATAGGTAATTAAGTAGAGGTAATCATACTTCATATGACTTTTCGAAGCCCATGAATCAACTACGGCTTGATGAATCGGCTGCTCCACGTAAAGAATTCTAAGAACATAATGTTGGGCCAAGTGTGGAAGTTCTCTGATTAAATTTAAAAATATCATATAATTAAATTAAAAATTGAAAATCAAAGTTTTGCAAACTCTTCAATTTGTGTCAGAATTCAAGCAAAAGGATTTAATATGGATCCCTAATTAAGTAACTACCTTATATAATGCAATTCTACTACTTACCGGAAAATTGCGAGAGACGCTGCAGGATAATTAAATAAATCGTCTCTTATATGATTAGGTAAAGTTTTAAGATAGTCTTGAAGATTCGAGCATTCTTTGAAGTGATCAAGTATACCCATGATTATATCTCTCAAGAATTCATTAAATACATGAATAAAAATATAACTTTAAAGTTAAAAGTTAAAAATTATTTAATTGTTATTCTATTCAGAGTCGGTTAATGGGCTTTCATTTTCGGCTTTGATGTGTTGTAAGTTTGAAATTAATGGAAAAGTCGCGTCTCTCAAATCCAACCAGCACGAGAGTCTCAAATTCAACTCTGCAGAAAGACACTCTACTGGATATTTCTCTACTTCCTGCCACGAGCCACTCCAGCTTCGGCTGTCGATTGCTAGGGCTCATTAGGCGAGAAGTTAAGTGTTTAGGCCTTTTGATCTGAATCTGATGATGGTCTAATGGCTTCATGATAATGAGATGATTTATCCAAACCATAGCAGTTGGAAGTCATTTGAATGGTTTATCAATTTATCATGTATTTACATTGTGGATCAATTCAATACATAAATGTTTATTCATAATACCATGATAGATTTAGATGATAGAGTTAAGTATAGAGTACTTTAACTCATCATGAAATCAGCTATTTATTTAATTAATAATTAATATAGTTAATAAAATTATTATCATTCGACAATTTTGATGATTAATTTCATTATTGATTTATGTATTGAAAAACTTACAAAAATATTTTATTGATGATCCAAGTAAGACTAAGTTACTTTTATCATTAAAATTCTGAATAATAGTTAAAGTCTCAATCAATATAAAATGCTAATTGTAAGTAGGTGTTAAAAATTAAAAGTCTTTATTTTTGTACAACATTCACCTTAAATTAAATTGCCAAATACTTGGAATTTTTTACTTATGAAAATAAAAGAATAATAATCAGAGTATCAAAAGCACGAAGAATGAGTGCTATAATGCTAATTATTAATAATCAATACGCATATTTTTGTACATTTAAAAGCTAACTTTAAAAAGTTTTTCTTGGCCAAGAACTTATTTGGTCGTAAAGAGCTTGGCCAGGACAATCTGTCCTATTTCCTCCCTGAAGATCCGAATGACCAAAGAGAGAGTAGTTTGGTTGAACGACAGAATTTTCAACTCCACACTGAATTAAGTCTCGAGCTGCTTTCAACATCCCACTCGAGGGAAGTTCACTTTCATCTAACAATTGAAAATGATTCATATCAAAATTATCAAATTAGACATGTAAATAATTTGTCTTTCATTAAAATAATCGAAATTAAACACTGAAGTTTGCTTAATAAAACTTAAATGCAAATAATCATATTACATGATCCAATGAAGCAAATTCCCAAGCTTCTTTTATCCCATTCCTTTGCATGTGATCCGCGTCTTCCCCATCCTTGTGTTTCGTAAATCTCTTCATTTCCCCCAATAAAGAAATTGAATCCAATGTCTGAGTGTCCCTCGTCAATATAAAATTTTTGAATGACTTTCAAGAGTATTTTACACTCTTCCCTGGAGAAACAAGGACTTCCAGCAGAATGATGAATTATAACGTTTGCCCATGGCGGCTCAATTGGTCGACCACGGGCATGTCCACCGCCCCACTCCATTTTACTCACAACATCCGGACAAAAAAGACTCACAACACAGAATTGAACAGAAAGTAAAAGAAATGTTAAGATAAACTTGCAAGAATTATTTAATATGACCATTATTTGATAATTCAAGTAAACTAGAGGCTTACAAGATATTTCGTCCACTTTGTATTTGATAAATTTTAGTTAATGAACTTTAAGATTTTGACACAACTTTTTTAGCAGAATTACAAAGCTAATGTCCAATCAACCAACAAGATGATTTTGAATGTTGGTATAAACAATGGAAGATCAAAGAGATTTTGCACTGCTCAGTTATGTGTGTATATCGCTTTCTATTCACATACTTATATATTGAACCTATGTATTTAGGGTTTAAGAAATTCACGGATCGAATTAGGCAAATGTATGTAAGTATATTAATAATATACTTTTTTATAAATATTTAATGAGTTATTATGTAAAATACTTAAAAGTTTCTCAATTATCAACTAGATAAATCCTATAGAATATAGATGAGATGAATGAGCGTTAAGGAGTTTGCTTGAGCCGCTCAGAGTGTTTTGAATGTTTGAGAAGATCCGAACTCAATTCCATTGTTTATATTGTCGAAAATCAGTCTGCTTGTTTTGGATCCTTTTTGTTCCACATACCCAAAATGAAAAATTAGATTTTAGAAACGTGCGTATGAGTGAATGAACTCGGGTGATGTGGGGGTTGTGCATTATAAAGCCACAGCCCAAATTCGATAAAAAAATCCATTCTTGTCGAGATGAGGCACCATTATTGCATAAGGTATTGTCAGCTCTGGGCAATTTTCCTTTTTAATAGCCTTTATACAAAAGAATTTGGAGAGGCATACTACCCAATTTATAATCCCTAATCTCACTTATACTATCTCAAAAGAATGAGATGATGTTTAGATCTTCTATAAGTAAAGCTCTAATATAATGTACAAATGAAATGAATGAAACTCACTTTTGGTTTTTTACTTTTGTACAAAATTCAGACAAACAATAAACGTCAGGTTGGTCTAGACGGGCTCTATCAGTATATAGAGACTATTTTGAATGTTAACATGCATTTTATACTCTATTATCCTAAATAATTATTATATTGTGATAAAAATGCAATTAATTGATAAAGCTTGATTATTTTAAAAATGAATAATGCTTTAATTAATGATTTGGATTTTGAAAGTATGTATTTTATTAGATAACTTTTAAATAAAAAACAATTTTATTGCGTCATCAACAAATTATACTTTTAAGTTTATAATCTAATGCATTTAATGCTTATTGATACATTCATTCATTTAAATTAAAATTAGATATTTCAATGCTCATTTATATCAAAACATTCGTATTTATACTATTAATGATATATACAAAGATATTTACATTCAATTAAAAGATTTGTATGTGATCAAACTTTTAATTTAATGACTAGATTATATATATATATTCAATTTATAATGTATCTTTATAATTAACAAATAATGCATGACAAAGACTGAACGGTGAATCACGTGCATATTTTATTTTATTTAAAAGAGATTATTTAAAATACAAGAGCTGTATAATATTTCAATTGTTATTTATAAAGTTGGGTTTAATTTCAATGAAATCCCTCCTCCATTATCTGTATATATCTGCATTAAGAACTTGTAGAATCAGTAGTTTTCTTCAAAGCGTTCAAACTGTTTACAGATGAGACCAGATTGCGCTCGAATTGTTTGATGCTATTCTCCAAGTCTTTGGCCTGAAAGATAGTAAAATTAACATAAATAAAGTAAACAATTAATTTATGTATTAAAGGCATATATCTGATGTCTGATATGTTATAAATTGCGTAAAAGAATATTTATAACTTGAAAATCAATTAGAGTTAATTTAATAATAATAATTTCTTCCGAATTTACAGTAGTGGGTCAGAGTCTTAACTAATTATTAAATAATTTTTTTAAAGTAGTTTTATCTAAGAAAAAAGAATGGCGTTAAATAATAAAGGGAACGATATTTTTATATAACTCAAATCTCAATACCCTGTCAAGGAGTGCGATGAATCTGTCTTTCTTTACTTCATCCAAGTAACTTTTGTAAGCAAAAATAATAACAATAGTGAAGATAAGGAGGAAACACCAGGTAATTCTGGATCTTAAAACTGATTGAAGATTAGGCG
Source organism: Neelides sp. FZ-2019 (assembly GCA_009869795.1). NCBI lineage: Eukaryota > Metazoa > Arthropoda > Collembola > Neelipleona > Neelidae > Neelides > Neelides sp. FZ-2019. The sequence continues at coordinate 6,346 of VJMY01000560.1, read as the reverse complement.
AGAAGGAGCAAACAGGGTCATTAAGATGAGCATAGGGTTTGAAACCGTCATTTGATCCAGTGCTGATTCGGATGAGTTTCTCTTTTCGCGTTTCTTCCATGTCAATTTCAGATTGAAGTTGCAAATATGGCATCATAATCTGTGAATAAAAATCCCAATTAAAATTCATGAAATAACTTTCATTTTCATATTATCTACTAAAATTATCTTGCGTACATTAAGAAAGGTTTAGTGTCTCAACATCCCCAGTTTGATACACAATGTTAATATAGGATTTACACTGTTTTAATATTCTTGAATGATTATAATCAACCCCTTATTTAATCTCTTGTCATACTTGACTGTGCTAGCGAGGCAGAATTAAAAGTTCAATTTTAATAATCCTTTACGTTTAAAAGAAAGTCATTTAGTTTATAAATTATGAATATACAGATACTTCTAGTTAAATTGCGAGTATTTCCTTCACTTCGTTAACTATCATGCACTATTAATTTTAATTAACAATTTTCTTACACTGATCTGACCTAAACAATGAATATAGAAAAGTCGCATTATAAAATGCATGTAATAATTGGCATGATCAGTCATACATACATCAATTATATTATGGTTAAACTTGTTTCTTATTTGAGAAATGAAGCATTAGATGTTTTAACAAGAACGAAGTACCAAGCTAGTCAAATTTAATGCATGTAACCTATTTTAGCTGTGAAGAAATATGTGCTCACTTGTATTTTGTAATAAAATAATTAACTTCTTCAAAATTTAAAATTCTTTAAAATGCCAAGGTCAAATAATGATAACATTCAGCGAAATTTATTTACCGTAATCAGAAGCACAAAAAGTTGATAAAATATTTTTCAAATATTATTATAAAAAATTAAAGTTTAGGATATAATGTAGTTATATCATAGATGTTTAAACCATAATTTAAACCATTCTCCCTTCTTAGAACCCTTGCCATTAATTAAATTGTTGTATTGTGCCTCATTTGTTATTAAAATTAACACTATGAAGACAACTTTCTACAATTGATTAGATTTAACTTAATTTCAATTAAGTAATTTGATAACAATTTCTTTTTATATCTAGTTTTTCCTAACTGCATTGTTTTTGTCACTTTTGATATAGTTTAATTGTAATAGCATAGTACATTTAAGTATTTAAGTCACGGGTACAAGGTACAAGTAATATTGCTTGTAAGTAACTATTTATATATGTATCTACTCAAAAATATTTAAGTTAGTACTTATAAATACACTTGTTCATATCTAAGGATAAGAGGTAAGAAAGGATTTTTTCTGACACCTTCGACCTTGAATGAGGTAGTTCGTGCCTAGTTGCATGCCCTGCTGCCTTTTTGCTCAGTCTGCCCAATTGCTCGTTAGTTAAAAAATATTCTTTGAGAGTTAAGGAGTTGAAAGCTCCTGGGAAAGATCACTTCTTCACTATCGTCCCATCTATTCTAGGGTTAAAAGCCATTAAAAGGTGAGTTCAAAAGTCAAGTTTGAAACTTTTGTATTTTACTCTCTAGTTGTAATAAGACCCCGTATTTAAGCTTATTTGACACAAACATCCTTACTTCGTCCATAGTTTTGATATATATTTTAAAATGTCTTTTCAAGCCGTGTTCCACTCATCTTGAGTTACTTTCTATAACATGCATAGAATCAACAAAACAAACTATATACGAAAACGAGTATTAGATTTATACAAATAATCCTACTTTTCGTATAAACACAATTTCTCAAACCCTTTCATATTATGTATTTGAGAGAATGAGAAATTGAGGAGAACACAGTGCGGCCTATGATATTATATTCGTGCCAAATGTGTTGTTGGAACTTGGAATGGCTAATGGTGAACAAAACCTGCTGCCCTTTCCTCTTTTACTAATATAACTTGTTTTTCCCTAGGCATTTCAGTGTATAATACTTCTAAATAATACCAAGTCCATATTTTTTCCTCTTCGACGGCACAAGGCACTTTCTTGTAATCTTCAATAAGGCAAACATTTCCATCCTCTACGAAGCTTCCTCAATTTCTCTCTTTTCAAAATCAAAATGGACAAGAGCATTGCTTCAAGTCAAACAATGGTAAGATTCTTTTAAGAAAATTACACACAATTATCAATGTTCTTGTTCTAACTCTCATTGTTCCTATTGAATGATAAAAATTGTTGTTGAAAATAACAATTAAATAAAATTTCCATTTTTGTGGTGTATTGAAGGTGCTGGAGAAATTAAGAAGTTCATTCGCAACCGGAAAAACAATTCCGCTATCATTTCGACTTCAACAACTTAAAAATTTCCAACGATTATTTGAGGAGAGGCACGAAGAGATTTTGGAAGCCCTTCATAAAGATCTGCGGAAAGCCAAACTTGAAGGTCGGTAATAAATAATGAGTTTTTTCCTCAGTATTAAAAACTTGATCCAATGAGCCATTTTGAATAATTTTTATAATGTGAGAATAGAAGTTTGATCTAACGAGCGATGAGCGAAGACTACAAATTCTATGACCTAATCCTACCTTTTTATAGTAAAGTCTATTCAGTTAATCAACCTTGGACCTTGGGAAAATTAAATTTAGTTAATTAAAATTAAATGACTAATATTGTCTGGTTGCATGATTCATTCTATAAATGCATAATGTTCAATTTAATAAGCAATCATGCCCAAAAGTTAATGCAGCAATTTATTTAAGCCTTTATGAGAATCAATATGAAAAATATTAGGTAATAATTATAAAGATAGGATTTAAATAGAATTTGAATATTTTCAGGCACGCTGTACGAGATTGAAATTTGCAAGAATGAGATCAAATATCTCATCAAGCATATTAAAGAGTGGGCCAAAGAAGAGGCTTTGCCAGTGAACCTCTTGGCAATCCTGGACAGTGGTTACATCAAGAAAGAGCCCTATGGCATTGTACTGATCCTTGGAGCATGGAACGTGAGAAAAAATAAGACAGATTTAAAGTTTTTTCGAGTAATTCCATTGACTAATAGAGACCATACATGATTTTTTGACAGTACCCATTTACTCTCTCCTGCAAGCCCATGGCGGGGGCAATTGCTGCTGGAAATTGTGTAGTTTTGAAACCCTCAGAAGTCTCGCCTCACTCGGCCGAGCTCATGGCGAAACTCCTGCCTCTCTATCTCGACTCTGTAAAACTCATTTAATTTTCTTAAATGTCACACACCACTGACAATGAGGAGTCGGCACGAAACATGAGTTTTAATGACTAATTTCAAATAGAGCTGCTATCAAGTTATACTTGGAGACGTTGTCGAGACTCAACAGCTTCTTTTGAACAAATTCGATTATATTTTCTACACGGGCTCGTCTCCTGTTGGGAAAATTATTTTACAAGCTGCGGCTCCTCACTTGACTCCTGTTACCCTTGAGTTAGGAGGGAAAAGGTCACTTGGATTCCTATATTTTTGACTCTTAATTATAAGATCTTTCAACTATTTTAGAATCAAGTCAAACTTATTTCAATGCTGTGTCAAGCTTATTTTATCTAGTGAGAAATCATCCCAACCTAAATAGTATTTTTACTTTTATAGCCCATGTTATATCGATGAAACAGCCGACTTTCAACTCGCTTCTAAACGAATCTTATGGGGTAAAGAATAATGCATAAGAATCCAAACTTTTGGATTCTCCTTTCAAGGTATTCATAAAAGACTATAATACACATGCTATCTTTTAGGAAAGTTCATGAACTTAGGACAAACTTGCATTGCACCAGATTACGTATGTTAAAACCAATTGATGTTTTATCTTGATTAAACCCAGTCATTTATTTGCTAACCCTATTTGTTTTGAAACCAATAAAAATTATTAATTGCAGGTCCTTTGTTCAAAAAAAGCAGAAATTGAATTCATGAAAGTGGCCCATCAAGTGATGCAAGAATGGTACGGAAACGACTGGCAAGGTTGTCAAGATATGGTGAGGATTCAAAAATTAAATTAATTTTATCAAATGTATAAATTAATCTATGAATTAACTCGCAGAATTAGATCTTAGAAGAAATGACAATGATCTTAAAATTCATTACAGCCTCGGATTGTGAACAAAAAGCATTTCTTAAGACTCAAGAAGCTCTTGGAGACATCGAACGGAAAGATTGCTTTTGGTGGAAAGTCTGATGAGGGCGACTTGTGGATTGAGCCAACAATTGTTGTTGACGTCAAAGGAAATGACTCTCTCATGGAAGATGAGATTTTTGGACCAATTTTGCCTATTATTAATGTTAATAGCCCAGACGAAGCCATTCAGTTTATTCTATCAAAGTAATTAATTTACAATTTAATATGAAATCCTAATACCTGATCCATAAAAAGTGATACCTCTTCTAAAACCATTCATAACTTTTAAACGAACAAAGATAATTTCATCAAATTTATATCATGTATACTTTATTATGTCATTTAAATATTTAATAACTCAATATATACTGAAATAACTATATATTTAGAGGTCATGCAAATTGAGTATCCTAAAAATTTTCTATCTTCCACAATTTTCCATAACGTTCCTGCGCGCGCAAGTTTTTAATACAAATCTAATTGATTTAGACTCTTTTTGGATCATCTAGTAGTCAGATTAATCTTATAAATCTCTCGATTAATCACAAATCTCGATTTATCAGTCGCGATGAAAGAAGGAATGGTATTCAAGCGGAAAATGGAAACTTTTTAGGAGCTCAATTTGCATGACCTTGACTTAAACATATTTCACTATATATTGATAAATAAGTTATTCAATATTTAAATGACATAATAAAGTATACATTATATAAATTTAATGAAATTATCTTTGTTCGTTTAAAAGCTATGAATGGTTTTAGTAGAGGTATCACTTTTTATGGACCAGGTATCAACATCCCCATATTCCATTGTCCTTTCTTTGAAAAAATGAAAAAAACTGAAATTAAAAGTAAATAATAATTTTCAAAGACCAAAGCCACTTGCTCTCTACACGTTTGCCAAAGACAATGACGTGAACAAGAAAATGGTTAATCAAACTTCATCTGGAGGAGTCTGCATCAACGATCTTGTTTGGCAAAACGCATGTAAGCTCCTTAAAATTTATTTATAATCTCAATATCATTTAAACTATTATTACTTATATTTAATAATGTTATTTCTATCTTACATTTAGGGCTAGGATTACCATTCGGAGGTGTTGGAAATAGTGGAATGGGAAGATATCACGGTAATTACTAAATTAAACAATAAATATTAGACACATGTTATAGCATTAAATAATTATTTTTGACCAATCTTATGGCACTTTTATAATAATTTTGTTTCCCTATAGGGAAATATTCTTTTGAGACATTCTCTCACCGCCGCTCAGTTCTCAACAGAGGATTCGGTTATTTGAGTGAAAAGTTGGGAGAAGCTCGCTACCCGCCGTACACTACACAAAAGATGGGATTCTTCAAGTTGATCCTTGATTACTTCGAAGCCTGCAACGTGACCTGTGGAGGGGCCGTCACTCACATTGCTTCCGCTTTTGTTGGAGCATTTGCAGTATTCGTTTACTTTTACTTTATCCAATGAAAACACATTATGAATGTTTAAGTTTTCAATATTTCTTGGGTCTTTGTCAAATGTTTATAACATAGTAATTTTAACTAAAATGATGATCAAATGTTTCAATTCTCTTTTATTATAAGAAATTTTATACCTCTTATGTTTGTCAAATGCTTATTGTTTTGTTTATTTAAATTTAGTTTAATATCTCATTCTGCTATATGAGTTTATAATATATTGGTTAATGTTTTGTCTTTATCAAAAGCTGATTACCTAAATTGAATTTAGTAAATTTTTTATGAGTAACGAAAAATTATTAAGTAGAAACTTCAAAATTGATTTAAATAGTCAGAAGTACTGTACCTGAACTTTTCTTTGATTTGGCACTAATGTAAATGTGTTTTTCATACAAAGTTAACTGGAGATGCAATTCCTTTTTATCTATATTATAAGGATAAAAAATATTTTGAAAATAATAGGTAAAATATTTCATTTTTTCTAAATATTGTACATTTACAAATCATTCTATTTGGCCATTATTATACAAAACTTATTCTTGATTATTATATTATCTAGGTATTTTCGATTTTTAATAAAATTGTTAAAATTCATAAATATTGTGTAATTTTTCATTTTCTTTTGCATTACTTTATTAGTACCTAATAGTACTAATAGTATTAAAGTGCTTAGACTTTAAATGATATCCAATATATCTATCAGTTCATTTCATGATTATTGTTAACAATCTACATGACAAGTAAAAGTCAAATACGATAAAAATCAAGTGACGTGCAAAATA